>DWAL01000143.1:0-14110 GCA_018230405.1 Heliconius hortense
TTCTTTGTAGTCCGGCGGGCATATGTCCGGACCTCCCTTTCTAAAAATGTATGAGAGTATTACACACACACATTGACGATAGTAATGTCGATGATGAAAATCTATACTTTTCTTCCTATTTTTTTTAGAATTTAATTGGTTGAATCATCTACATAATGTAATACTGAAATCATTTTGATAATCATAAATATCGCCTTTTAAATTGAATACAAAAATTTCCGTCGTAGATAAATTTCAAAGAAAAGCGTGTTAAAAGATTAACATTTAGAAGTTGCAATCTCATTTTGTGTTTATACGTTTTCTAAATAAGTATTTTTCTTTTCTAAGTGTGGAATAACCCTTTAAAAATGTTAAAAAATATATTAATTCGTTTAATGCGTCAACTAAGCAAACAACTATGATATCTACTTGTTTTTAGTAGGTGTAAAATGTAAATACACTAGTTGTTTTCAAACTGAATAATGTCATGCAACGTCTTCTATTATTTTATTAAAATTCACTAGATCTTATTATTTTATTAGAAGTGATAGGCAGCCATATATGTGTATAAATTGCTTAGGAAAAGCTTTATGCTTTAAAAATCTAAATAATAATGTCTATCTGTATATATATGTACGCATGTCACTCGATAACTAGAAAACAGAGTACCTTATAAATAAATGTAAAAAATATTACCTGAAGTCACATTTCTGTACCATACAATCGGCTGACAAACTCTCCAATCTTTGCTGGGAGAGTTTAGTCATATTATGCAGCATCACGAGACCGCCGCATCTCAAATCCTCTTTATCTAACGCCGTTATGTTGACACCTTGCGCTATTAGAAGTTTCTCTCCAAATCTTGATCGGAAATCCGTTACTGTGTCGTTGTCGTCCTGAAATAATGTTACTTACAATTTGTCTTTTTTTAGCTTCACGCTTTATCCCTAGCAGGATAGTCAGAGAGAACGGTCTCTACATACTCTTTCGCCTCGTCCGCTGTCATCAACCTCCTCATCTCCTCATGCTTTTTACGTGACCTTCCTCCAGTATCTTTAATACTGTGTTTTCGAAGGTCAATCGAGATCTCCCTCTACATCTTATCACTCACTTTTTCATCATAAATCTTTTTTAGCTGAGCACTTTTAACATTTTATTTACTTGTTGACTAAATATGCAATTTTATTTATATTAAAGTAAAAAATATTAAAGTAAAAATAAAAACTCTTAAATACAAACCCTTTCCATTTCTATGCCAAGCTGTTCTTTTGGTTCGCCCAAATCATCATGCACTTCTATCAAAAAGAAGGCTGCATCGTTAAACTCTTCGTCGTCATCAGTCACGTTTAGAAAACTAAAAATTTTCGTTTACTATAATTTATTGTAGATTGAAGCATTGTGTGAACAATCTCCTAATTATGTAAGGTCAAATGCATTTTGTAATTTATTATGTGCATTGAATCTTATAAAAATCAAAAAGAGTGTAACGTTGCTTTATCTTCTAAACAGAGTCAGATATCTTATAATAGAAGGAATTAAACAAATTCTAAAAAATGTTAACCTAAACCGGAAACGAAATACGGAACCAAAAAAGTGCTAAAATTTGATATTTCATTGCCTAGTTGAGTGTATCCGTTATCATATGGCAAATTCGTAGGCTTTAAGGAAGGCTTTGTAATCATTTAATGTTTGTAGTATTGTTTCAGACTGTTTACAAGACTATTAATGTGCTATAAACGTTAGATAAACTGACGTAGGCAATTTAATTGTAACCAGGTGCTACGGAATGGAGCAAAATAGCTATTGAAAAGCTATTAAAAAAAAATATATTCAGTGCAGGATATTAAATAATGTTGTTTTAAAATAAATATATGATAACGCCAACATCCTTTTACATTCAAGTCTTAGATACCATTGTACCTATAGGTTTTAACGTTCAAACTATATCAAAAACTATATTTATAAGAAAGATACATATAAATTAGAACTTTAAAAATATTTAGTAATTTTTATAAAAATATATAAATTTTCAAACCTGCTGTTAGAAAGATTTGGTGGATATATCTTATGTGATATGTGGAAATCTAAATCATCTTTATCGTCTGCTGGGTCGCTCGACGGATTCTGCGTCTGTGACAGCATACAGTGATCTACACATCGATCGAGTACAAAATCTACTTGTTCATCTTCATCTGGACACTCTCTGCTGGGACAGGGGCTCCACCAAATCTAAATAGCGGTTATTTTGCGATATTGTTATATAAGTAAAATAGATATAAGTATAATAAATTGTTAAGGTGTATCTAGTAAAATCATTTTAAAGATAATGTATGAAAATTCGAGAACGGTCTTAACTTTTGTAATAATACTGCAGTAAATATTTAATTACTCAAATGTTCAATTTAATAAATAATATTGGTTTAAATTTACCAATATAATAATTGTTCAGAAAGTGTTCATAAGTTTGTAACGTTTTCTAAAAAACACTTTACTAGCTCATAATCTAAGATTAACAGCTTATAGCTAAGAGATACATATTTTATTGGTGGTGAATAAGCATAAAGTTCTCAAGTAAGTATTTTGTTACGGTTATATCCTTTTCCTAAACATTTTTTTGAAATATTCAATGATGATAATTTTTATCAGCTATCTCATAAGAACTTGATATGAGCTCATAGTCACTAATATGCATAAATTTAGCTTTATTCTCTTAACTAACAGAGACTCGCTATGACAAGACTGGTTAATCCGGATGAGGTCGATTTGCTCAAATTCTTAGAGGACAGGAGGTAAGTTTGTACTCGTTACTACGTAACGTTCCTTCAGTGTCGATTTTGTAATAATTCATATATTAACTACTTTAATATGTGTCTTTGCAAGGTATCTTCTGGTTGAAAGGCAAGAATGAAAAAGATAGAATTTATTCCGGAATCTGAAAAAACTCTATTTGTTATTATGTGGATTTTGAATAATCATATATACCTTCAAGCCCCTTATTTCTAACTAAATGAAAATCCGTAGCGTTAAATACCTCTACGCTCCGTTTTATAGGATGTCGCATAACATAAGCTGATGGCATCACTCCCGGCGTCTCTTGATGTGGGATTAAAAGCAACGAGTGGTGGAACGCTGCGTTTAGTATCAGAGCAGTAATAACTACAGGTTTATACTCCCCGAAGCGATCGACCAAAAACCCTAAAAACATATTTTTCTGTATAATTTAAACGTAAAGTGATATACGCTTTTGCTCATCAAAAACTTACCAGTGATAGGTGGGCTTAGAAATGTAGTGAAAGGTAAAGCCAAATACACAAAAGAAATCTCTGGCACAGTTAGTCCAATACTTTGCATATGAATAGTGAGATACGGCAAGAGGGATGCCGTCGCCCCGTACATCACAAACAGAGTCACTTTCAACATGATGAGGTTCGGATTGATCCGCAACCAAAGTATCATCCTCCGCCAGCATCCCGGCGTCTCTTCGCTGTTGTCGTCCATGTTGCTGTCGTCCTCGTACTTTTTTGGTATATCATCAAACGATTTCGCCATTGGCTATACGTATTCACATTTTCTTAACTAGTTTTCAGTGTTTATACGCGAGTTATATCTTATCGACTGACGCTCGGATCGCTGAGGTGATGTGACGATTATTTGTTTAGGTATTACGACTGCGACTCGAGTCGACGGCAGCGGGAAGCCAGGAAGGTCCCGTGCTCCCGAGCGACTGCGAAGCGGACGGGCAGGACGTCGCGGGACGCCAATTTACAAATAATAGCAAATTATCCTCGTTTAAGAAGTGTCACGGCGATTGGTGGGGATGCTAGTTAAATCGACTGGTGATCTGAAGACCTTGCGGGTAATAGCCGAGGTCGGGGCGCTCCTGGAACGGTCTTAGTCCCCGCGATGGCGCCCATCGCGAAATAACGTACTACTTCCTACCACTAGATAACTGTAAGTTACTAATTAATATTAATACTCTAAATTGTTTATATTTGATAGAATGGAGTAAATATCAAGTTTTTAATTAGTTCGTTAAAAGCTTCAATTGAGATGTAGTAAACATACATATATACATATTTGTGTGCAGTGAACTTTACAAAATATCTAAGATCTTAAAAGCTACACTAAGAAAAAAGCATTGATTTATTCATTTTTTAAAAAATCTGCTTTCTAAAACACTGTTTGATTTCATTATATTTTTATTATATTAAAAAGTAATACTTGAATAACTAACTTTATTTAAAAACCAGTATAAATATTTTGACCTTTACATGTTAAGTAAAGTCACAGACCAATTAGGCCATTCGCCGTAGTATACGGCTTAGATAATTTTAAACTCCTAACTTCCTTTAGCGGATAAGCCAATTACTTTAAAGAGTGCTAATTTTATACTGTACGTATCTAAATAATCCTTCTACTTCCTACTGGTGAATTTCCACATCTTCATTTAATAAAGTTACGCCCTGATATAATTCATTATAAATGTTAAACTTCATAATAATATTTACATTAAATAATAAATCAAAATGTATTCTTTCATAAATATCTTTTACAAAATTATTTTATATTAAAAATTACCATTTCGAAATTTAAAATTTGGAAAAATTTTTTTCGTAGTTTCCATTCCATAATACGGTTACAAATTTACAACGTTATATTAAAATACTTGTAATTTAGAATTTATTATTTTATATACCGCCACCTTGCGTCAAGTAGCGTAATTACATTATTTCAATCTCTAGTCCACAGATACAATATAAATAACACACTTTAAAAATATATCTTGACAGACTTGGCATCATGATTAAATATTGTTCTATTTATAAATTTGTACACATCTGTCTTCCTAAAATAATAATTGCTATTATTGTAGTGATAGTAATTAAAATGTATTCGTAAGTTAGTACTTTATATTTATTGCCTACATAACAATGTTTAGTTGAAAACAGAATAAATAAAAAACAACTATGTTTAAGCATTTATTAAATATTCATAAAAAATCTAAGTAAGTATTACACATTGTAAATAACATATATTTTTAGTACGATTAAATTTATTTTACTCTAATTTCTTGTGACTTATAATTTAACCAAAATTGTGACTCTATATCACTAGCAATAAAGTTTTATATTTAAAACTCTAATTTATTTGAAATAAGTAACTATAATTATTAAAAACTTAAATTCCTTGATACATCTTTTATATGTGTTTATATACAATATATATATAATATCTTTTATACTACTTTCATAACGTATATTTTTAATATAGTACGACGTTAACGAGTTAAAGTTAAAAAAATCACTAGCAAAAGTGACGACATCTATCGACACGATGTGCAGTTAAAAGAAAAGTAGGTCTCGATGTCTATAGTCTACTGCAAATTGTCAACCATAATGCATTGCGCATAAATGGCCGCCATGTTGCTGCCGTCTGAAAGATGTTCACATCTGTGTGTGTTTACTAATGAATTTTAAGGACTTTAATAGCTAAATTACTGTGTTTGTGAAATTGTGAGTGTACAATGGTTTTATTTTAGATATATTTTAGTGTTTTAAAAGTCTATCAAATGTCTCTTAGGCCAATAAACAGTGAAATTTTCTTTAGGTAGTCATTCGAGTCGGACGGCATAATGGCTGACAATCTGATTCAAAAGCCACATAAAACTAGTGAAAAAAACAAGTATAACAACGTCGTTCATCGCACTACGAGTGAATCTATTCGACTGAACGAATCAGAGAAGGGAGTGACTCACCCGACGAGTCTTCAATCCGCCCATAACCCAAGGAAAATATCTTCCTTTCAGATAACCAGTGTGACTGTCGGCTCTCGGGTGAGCACTGATGCAGGCGACGACTCCGCTGACGATCTAGACGAATCTCACACCGACGACATCTCAAGGGTGACCGATATAGAGAATGAAACTCCGAGCTACTCAGAGGATACCTTTTCGAAAGACGACGTTTTCTACAACGCGTCGAGTGCATCTTTAGGTTGTGCTCCTGTCATTCCGACCAGTTCGCAATACGGGCTCGCGATCGTCGGCCAGGACACCAACACTAACCAGATAGGAGCAGTGCCAAATAGTAATAACACTGAAGTGAATGACATGCACGTCAGTGTCACTAATGCCGGAACTGGCAGCATTATCAACCTTATAGGCAATTCGAAGCCACAAGAAGGAATGAAGGAGATACAAGAACATGTTAGAAATGAGCGCTTCAAAGTTGTTAAAATAGAAAGTACTGAGCCTTTCCGCCGTGGCAGGTGGATGTGTATGGACTATTTAGACCATACCACTACACAACAAAATGCTCCCCTCACACTTAATAACAACTTGGATGTGACGGAAACTAACAATTTGCAGGCTCCTGACAGTGGAGTTGTGATGAATGATAATCATCATGATGATATGTGTAATGATCTAGGGAATAAACCCAAGGATCAAGTGAATACAGTGCAGCAAATGGATCAAAATATTCAGAAACAGTTTCCCATGGCTTCACCTGGACAATCTTTGACACAACCTATTAATATAGTGCAACAACAAATGCCTGTGAATCAACCTGTGTCTGTACAGTCTCCACCTCTAGAGATGCCCCAACAAATGCCAAACCAAAATCAATTGCAATCTAACCAGCAAGTGGGACAGCAGCACCCACAGAGTATGACACACATCACTTTGCAAAATACACCACAAAGTCACGCCCAGCCCCCTCAACAACAGCAAGTGCAGCAAATTCCACAAAGCTTTCCACAACATCAATTACAACAAGTGATTGCACAGTCGCAGGGTATTGCCATGCAACAGATACCCATGCATCAACAATTGCCACAGCAGATGCAACAGATTCCTAACCAGCAAATGCAACAAATGGGCCAACATTTGCCTCCTACTCAGCTTACCAATATGCAGATACAGCAGCAGATGCCTCAAATGCAGGGAATACCAAACCAAGGACAATTGACTCAAGTGCCCGGCCAGCAAGCACAGTTGCAGCAAATTCAAATGCAACCTATTCAAGGTCAACCCAACCCGCAGCAAATACATCAAATGCAACAAGCGCAGATTCCTAATATTGGACAAAGTCACCACTTGCAAAGTCAACAGACTATGGGACAGCAAGCTCAGCTTCAGCATTTGTCTAGTCAGGCCCAAATACAAGCATTAAATCAACAAATGCCAAACCACATGCAACAAATGCAGATACCCACACAGTTGACTGCTACTAACCAGCAAATTTCTCAAATGCAAACCCAGATGCACCAATTGCCCTCGCAGCCTCAACAATCAGTAGTTCCTGGAATACACCCTCAAATGCAACAACAAGGAATAGGGGTCCCTCAGCCTCAGTACAACCAAACGGTAAATCAACAGCCTAATCAATCAATGATGAGTGGGACCTTACCATCATCGCAGCAGCCCATGGTCCAACAGCAGCATAATGTTCCACAATATCATACACAACAGTCTCAGATGACCCAGCAGGGGCAGACATTGCCTCAGGAGGTGCTCACTAGTATTGTTACATCACAGCAAGGTGCAACTCTCCCCACTAATCTTCAGCCGATGGCAACGCAACCCCAAGGTTCCACATTGCCTGCGAATCTCCAAAGCTTAGCAGGGCAACAGCAGCAACCTGTGCACATGGCCCCTCAACAGGGTACCGTGCCACAAGGAAACATACAAATGATGACTGCCACCCCTCAAAGTATGCAGATGACTTTAGATAACCAAACTAATATGCAAATGCCTGCATCCGATCCTATATTCATGCAGCCAGGAAATGTCGGTCAACAGATGCCTTCGCACATGACCCAGCCTCAGAATATGATGCAGCAGCAGGCGCAGGGGCAGATGGGTGGGGTGCAATATGTTCCTAATCAGGCGGTGCCGCAAGTGTCGATGGCGCACCAGAACATTCCGATGTCGATGCAGCAGACGATGCCGGTTGGAATGGGAGGCGCGGTGCACGCCAACGTGGTGCAATCTCAGACGAACATGGCGCTGGGTTACGGCGGGGTAGTGCCGGTTATGTCACAGAGCAGCGTGGCCCCCGTTGAGGCCACGGTGTCCGGGACTAACTCGCCGGTGGTGTCGATGCCGGTGAGCTCGACCGCTTACGTGGGGAACGCGGCGGCGCCAGTCCATGACAGTCAGGGCTTCGGTAGCCCGGTTAGTGCGGTGGTGTCTCACGCTATCAGTAGCGCAGTGATTAACAATGTGAATGTGAATGCATGTGACAGTGGTGCTCCCGAGGTGGCCCAGGACGGCCTGCAGGTTGGTGACACTGGCGACGGGAAGGACGAGCCCGCTCCGCCTCCTGAGGATGAAAGGTGAGTCCGTTGACTTGGCGCTTTATTAAAATTTATATGATATATTCAATTTCTACATGATGATAATATGATAAGATAACCATGGATCTGATAACAAATACACTGATTAATTTATTCCCCAAATTTCTATAATGTCTACTGTTTTAGTTGATTATAAATTGGTAGATCAGTTTTTGAAAAGTATTATTTTAATATAATATTACAAATTAACTGACATAACTTAACTCCTAAATTGTGTATGATTATGGAATAAATTTTTCAATAAAATTAAGAATATAGTTTAATATATGAAAAATTTACATTTTATATACTAACAGTTAGTTTGTTTGGTTTGGTTTGCTCACTAATTTCAGAAATTTTCGATTTTGATGAAAAAAATAATTTTGTTGAACAGTCCATTTATTGAGAAAGATACAGGCTATTTATTATACTACCCAATGTTAATAGTTTTACATAAACTTCTGTACCTGTGGTCAGAGTTACCTAAAGCATGAAAGTGTCATTAACAATTTTGAGTCAACAATTTATTTTATTTTATTTCCATTTATCCATGGCGGTGAAATCAAAGCTGGAACTCAGCTACTATATATGTATATAATTAGTTTGTTAGACACATATAGTTATATGCATATGTACCTACATATCATGTATGTGGTAAATGGTAACCAAACACCTTGCGGAGATCTCCGTGACATTAATGTGTCAAAACCCAAATTATATTTAATAGATTTTTTATTAAATTTCATTTGCAATATTATAATCTTATATATATTCTTCTTGAGTATAGGATAAATATTTAAAAAATTTATGATCTTTTTGGTATATTTTTACTTTTATTAATAATAATAAAAACTGATAATGTTTAGTATTTAGATATGAAATTGTGATGAATTATTTTATTGTTTATCATTGATAAAATTTACTTGATTAATATTAATCTTTTACCAATTAAAACTTTAATTTGGTATTTGAAAAAAAAAAGTCAAATTCAAGTTAAAATGTTTGTTTTTAAAAATCTCTTATTCTTTTCCTAAGAAATGTATTAAAAGACATTTTTTTACTAAATATTTGCTTACGAGTATATTTCATAGTAGTAATCTATGTCTAATTGAAAAGTGCTAATAGCCTTGTCATATGCTTTACTTATTTGGTGGTATTGTACATTTTTATGTAAGTTCCGATTAACCTGGCAACAGTTTCCAATATTGGCTAAGTGACCGAGTGTGTGCACATCTATTCGCAAAAATAACTCATCCGTAGACAATGGCGGTTGTTTTCTTTGCATTCGGCCGCGGCTCGTACCGCTGAGCGGAATCCGACGTCCCTTTGATGCTGTTTATTTGCGCTTCGTCCTGCGACATAAATAGGTGGTTGACACGCACGGTGCATGGTGCCCGCCGGTATGCCGGTGACTCACGCGCACCGCGTCCGACTTGGTGACCAGCTAAAAAAGTTGCCGTTCTCTTTTTATTTCGGTATATTTTTATTGATTTTGATGAAATGCTTCCGATTATCGATTGTGTATTTCTTAATAATTAACCATTTGTATTTATTATGCTGATGACATCGCTAGTATTCCCAGGGCGAAATCACAATGCATGAGCCACCGGCGCCGGCGCAACGTCACTGGCGTCAATGGTAATCGAGTCGAGAGCGGAAGGCCGTGAAACATGAGATTGCCATTCGCTTATGATCGGCTAATATGCATCAATCCGGCGTCCGCTTATTAGATCAGTTAGGTTTTACTAAAATTGTCAATTAAACTACAAATTAGTAACAAACGAGTCTTGGCTCATAGTACATAGTTTCAACATGAAGAAGCACACACCGCTGTGTAATATTTGCCCACAAGCATACTTATACATTAAAATTCCACGAGTTTTTCTGATAGCCTATTGTCTAAATGTTTTCGAACTCATCATACGTAGAAGCGTCGTCGTTTACAAGTCGAAAGAATATCGTTATTATATTATTGTTATCTGGGGAATTTATTATGTTGCTTTACCGAAAATATTATATTATTTATCAGATCGCTTTGAGTTTTTTAAGTACATTCTATAATAAATAATACTCAGAGAAACATAATTAATTTCAGAGATTCACCGAGTCTCTACAGAGTAAATTGATGCAATCTATTGGCGTGCTAATATTGGTGAAAGTACCTAGATGCACAAAATACCGCAGAGCTCAGTTCTCAGTATTGTCAAATAAAACGTTCACGACTTCACGACTTGCTATAATAGAAGTTGTATATTTCTACCATTTGTAATTTTTGTTTATATTTGAAATTTAACATCTCACTTAGATACTGTTTTGTTGAAAAAATATAAGAATATGACAATTATTACCTAATTTATCTTGAGAATTGAAATTCGCTTCGTAGATACGGTCTGCTACAGTTTTTGTGTATATTACGTAAGATAACGAATTCGACGCCGCAACTTTTTGACGTCACTACTAGATAGACAGTACAGTGTATCGGGTAATCTCGTAATTTGTATATTTATACAAAATATTGTTGATATGGACTCAGGGATATGCATGATGAATGAATTGTAAGAAATTTAATGGAGAATATGTGAATGTAGATTTAATGTTTTGTGTAGAATGATAGGCGATAAATGTTTAATAATATAATCTAAATATGAATAGAGCTTGTCTTACGTGGTATTTTATAGTGTTAAAGTTGTCTTCCACATTAACAATGTTTTGCTGTTGGGATTATATTTTATCTGAGCTTTTTTGCTATATTTGCTTATTTTAGCATAGGCAGCGAGAACCTAACAAATAGTATACATTACTACATTCCTTACTTTAATATTTATATTTATTTTCTTTGAAGCTTCGCTTACGATTTATAACTGTCTATCCTGTACCGACCTGCTTTCCTCATAAATTAAAGATATTGTGTGTTAAGTGGCGGAACTCAGCGCTACACTTAATCTTACCAGATCGCAGAATTAATAATAATTCATTCGACTTTTTTAAAAATTGAACGCAACGCGATTTGGACCTGTTGGCTTCTTGAAAATCTAAGCGCCAAAAGCGTCCAAGTGCCACAGTCCTAGTGGTCAGCCATACGTTCAAAGAAAGCGCTTTATAAAAAATTAAACATCTTCTAAAAAAAGGATTTTTTTCCTGAATGTAGGTTAACACTTTTTTAAAAATGTTCTCCAGATTGAGTATCAAACGCACAACTATTGTATTGACAGTCAGATGATGAATAATAAAGGAACCACATTAGATACTTTACCATTGATGTTTAGATTAATTCTCTTTTCTCAAACTGTATCAGATTCACAAAGCCCAAAATAAAACTGTATAACTGAGTAGCTACTAAAGAAGGATTAATGAGTTATTATAAAATAAAACCAGCAGAAACCCAGTCAAATAAGTCTCAAGCAACCACAACGAGCACGAAATGCACGAAGAGAATGATGACTTTGCGTGTAGATATGCATGTATAAATCAGTTGCTGTTCTGTTTTACGATGATCCATTTATATTGTGTGCAAGTTAGTTTTTTTAGACACTCCTCATTGAGTAAGACGGTGAAATATTGACTATATCAGTTAATTTGAGACATCATGAATCGTACCATTAGTCTTTGTATTTTTATATTACGAATGTTACAATCAAAGAACTATTAGTTATATATTAAGCAGTACTTTTCTTCATAAATTCTAGGTTTAGTCTTAAAAAATCATATTCAGTTTTAAATTGCTTTGTTTTTATTTCTTTCTTTTTTATCTCATGCAGCCACAGGGAGTCTAGTACACGCAGCTCCGTACTAAATTGCTTATGTAGATTTAATTGTATAGGCATCGTTATCGAGTTTTCAGAACTAATTATTTATTTATCTATATTTATATACCATAACTTGATTTTATTTGTTACTAGCATTTAATTAAGCGATAATTTTAAGTCATTGCATTCTTTAGTTACTCATTATTATTTAATTTTCGTTAAATAGATTGCAAAGAATCTGTATATTATCATTTTAGATTAAAATACTTATCTGAAACAAACGAGTTCTTTGTTGCAATTTAAATAGCGAAACATGGATTTCGTTTTAATAATTTAATGTTACTTAACGACTTTAGGAAAAGTTGTTGGATTTGAAATATTTTAGTATCTTTATATAAGTACACATACAATTTGTATGTTTGTCCACAAACTCCTCCAACTACTACTCTAAAACTAAAAGAAAAAAGTCGAGATTATAATTTTTATTTCAATGTAGTTGGTATGTTAACTTAAGAAATAGTCCCAGTGTGTGCAATGCACTGGGCCTGGCACCCGCTTATTTACATATTTAGTTAATTATACTATAATATATTTGAAGTCGGTTTATTTTATTTTTAATTAGATACCTTTGTTTACGAGATAAACGTTTTACAGCAAAACGCATTAAAACAAAATACGTTTCACATTTTAGAGGAAACAACTTGGCATAGGTCGATGAGCTGCAGGATATTGTGCATTCCGCACATATTTAAACCACTAATTACTCGTTAGTCCGACCTTCTTGCGTTCATATTTACAAATATCTTGTTTTATTGTTATTTTTTTGTTTATTTTATATACTATTAGGGTATTATTTCAAGTTATAAATTAAAATTATCGTTGTAAATGAACGACTTAACAGAATCATGATTCAGTAACTTCATTTTTCATTACTAATTATTGAAACTTGGAATTTCACAAGATATGAAGTCTGAATCTAAAAATCTTCTAGTCTTATTAATCTTCTATTATCTCAGCATTTTGTTTTGTTTTCCTGCATAATTTTCCATTGGCTATAGACTAACATAGCAGATGAGTGTCAAAACTCACAGTGTATCTATAAAACGTGATTGTGCTATGTTCCAATAAATCGATATCTCGGTTCGTTAACTGATAATGTAAATCAATTATTTATCAGCCATTATTCCCTATCAATTAGATATCTTTATTTTTACATCCAACATAAGTGTTTCAATAGTATGTGGTCGGTTTTATAATTGTTTTAGCTTCTGTCTTTGACCATTTCGCACTTTGTTTTTCTATTAAGTTCTTATACCTATAGATTTATATTGCCTATTTTTAAGTAACTATTAACATTCGGACACCGGTATTAAATATAAATTTAATCTTACCTACAACATAAATTTTTTGTCTTTAAAAAAATATACAAAAAATTTAAAAATGCACTTTTTTGTAACGCTGTCTATTTTAAAGTTAGAATGAAGAATTTTAATTAATTTTGTTTCAACTGTTATTTTAATTAACGCTCCTATTACAGTCTGTGAAGATTTCATTTCGTGTTTTACATATACATACAAATACCCATATAAAAACGAGAAAAGCTGACAATTTTAAACTGGATATTTAACGCTATATTTGAACAAATTTAACAGAGATAATTTTATGCATACGCTATAAATAAATACAATATTTCTTATATCAATAAGTTTCGTATCTCGTATCGTTTCTGTGACCAGTCTCTAAGAGAAATATTACAATTTATCCAAAGCATTATGTTTTTAAGGGCAACCCCCTTTGTAAAAATTCGTGTCTATTTCATCAGCCACTAACGGTTTTCTTCATACGTCATTATTCTAATATATATGTAATTTATACTAAATACGTGACAGGATTTTAAAATATTGAAATGATCTATGTAAATTATGATTTATATATATAATATTTTTTTATGGCAATATTAAAAATTAATTTACATATTATATATTTATAAATAAGTACAATATATATATATATATATATATATATATATATATATATATATATATATA
>DWAL01000144.1:0-14089 GCA_018230405.1 Heliconius hortense
GATAATGATATAGCGTAGTTAAGGTTCCGTGTTTGTGTGATTGTATGTATTTTTAGTTTGGTTTTAATTATGTGTAGCAGAAGTTACTCTAAAAATATTTAAATTATAATTGCAAACAAAAAAATAATATTGACTCACTGAAACCTCTTGATGCTACCATAATGCTCAATCAATTTATTTTTATTTATTGTCATAATTAAAAAGCATTTTTATTAATAAAAAACTTATTTTTATCTCTCTGCAATTAAAAAAAACGTATAGCAACCTAATGCAATGTTGAGGACAATGAGTAGTCTAGCATAATATAAATAATGTTTTCATAGTCTTAAATAAAAAGAAGATCAAAGAAAATTCCTAGATAATACACAAAAATAATACAACAATTCACATCTGATGTCACAATACTCTTTGACAACATCTGGAGGTGAGTACAAATTTGCATATGCCGAAATAATTTAGGGGGCATTACACACACACACACACACACATATATAACACGCATACATACGTAGCGCTAATGTGTGCCAACTAAGAAAATGTATGAATATAGGTGCCTTTCATTTTATACTCTAGGGGAAGTACGATCAATGGAAAAATACTTATGTAGAGAATAAGATGTAGAGACTATTTGACTTAAGACGGTTGACTTAAATACTTGGTAGCGTCGATTTTTGTTACGTTTTTGCGTGGATTTTTTATTATTTCGCTTCGATTTGTAGATAATTTGTGTGGTCAGTTGATCAAACTCAGGTTGGTATTATCGATATTGTTAAAATCGTTTTATTTAAAAGAAAAAAATCATTAACTGAAGAGAAAATATTCATAAACGTATAAAAGTTTGACCGTAGCTGGATTCGAACCCACAACAGTTGAAGAGATTTAGCGAATTGTATAAAAAAAGTATAGCACAATTAATGGTTGTGGATTGGATTCCAACTCCGGGAAATAGATTATTTTCATATCTTTGCTTAAGTAGCGAGACAAAGAAAAATTGTACTACGCAATACGCAATGTTTCGAAAATTAGGTAGGTGGGGAACAGAGAATATTGACACTTGATTCCTTTACTCTACATTACTACGTGGGAAAAAGCGTGAAGTGCTTTTTTTCCTGCAATTATAGATGTAACGAACAAACACAACAAGGCCAGGTGTGACTGTAAACGACTGGTTGTGGGTTCGATCACCACTCAAGGAAATTAAATAATTTTAAGAAGTTAATCTAAATTTGATTTGAAAATAAAAATATATATCTTTAAATACATTTATATGTTTATAAATATAAATGTAAGTGGTGTAATTATAACTCTTTTCAAATTAGGTTGAATTTTTTAAATGTAAAAGCTCTATAATTTAACATACACCCGACTTGAAGCTTAAAAAGCTCTAAAGCCTAGTTATAAAGAGTTCTAAGCCTGTAGATTTTACTACCCTGCTAATGCTGTATAGAATTTTATTTTAATATTAAATGTAAAGGTATGTGTAATTTCTACAATTTCATATAAAAAACTATTATTACATGGGTTTCAAATAAAATTAGTTACTTTGACTTTTGTTTATTGTTTCTGAAGAGCTTAGTTTAGAAAAAAAGCTATATTTAAATGATATAATCGTATATAAATTATGCTATTTTGTTTGGTTCATATACTTATGGATATTTAGTTTACTCTGTTTGAAGATAAAATTAGGTTTATAAACCATAAAATAGGGATTTCTTTTGAATATTCTTCTAGGGAAGAATTAACATTTTTTGCTTATTAAGCAAGTAATTTTCATACATATATATTTAAATACATACATAAACAAGTACTGAGGTGCGTTTGCTCTACATACGAACGACCTTGAAAACTATTCATCGAAATAGATTTTTAAACGTCAGGATATTTTTATTTGAGCGACGGGCACGGTAAAAGCGAGAGTGGCAAGAATTTGAGCACTTTTTTAAAACACCCACGAACGAACAAATGAATGAAAAATATTTTTTAGGCCACGCGTCCGGTCGCAATTTTTAGAGAGATCGGCTTCTAAAAAAAAGACATGAAATGGAAAAAATACATGCGTCCCTGTGTTGCCGGCGGTTGGTGCTTTTTTTTTGCTCTTTTAATTCCACTATTACGTATGAAAGTGAAAGGATTTGATTTTTACCCGTTCACAATATTTTTTTTTTGTATTATTATATCGCTCCTCTAAATATCGGTTATGTTTTTGATGCAAACAAAAACTGGCGGTGGTCGTGTTACAATTTTTTTTTCGTGTTGGCGACCGTATTTTTTCTATTTGCTTTAGTGTACAAATAAATTCATATTTTATATTGAATGAACTAGGATTTTGCTTTAATTTATTTTCCATTTGCTACTGTAGCTTTTGTGTGCCTTTATCTATCACATTTTAGTGATTACGTGTGTATGCACATATGTATAAAATGTCGATCTAGTTATACTAAATACTTAAATTATTATTATATAAGAAATATATTAGCTAAACAGTCTATTAATAAGTCTGTTTAAATAAAAAAAAAATAACTGAAATTATTTCAAAAAACTAATTCAAAAATCTCAACACACACAATGACGTCATAAGTTTAGTAATAATCATTACGACTAATTAATAACTAATTATCGATTAAATTATAAAGCAAAGCGCTAACTAAGATAGCATTGTATCGCGTTTTGACAATCCAAACGAGCTCATACGACAGGGCCGTAATAAAAATTATATGCTTCAATTTACGATGGTATGAGGGGTGGGAGGCCAAAAAATGCCTCCATCCACCCTGATTGCGGGATCGAATCTCGCTAAACGAGAGGGTGAAAAATTTCGCGTAGAGTGGGTAGGGCCCGCGATACAGTTTTTTTCCCAACATTATCCGAGTAACTATGCGGTACTGGTTTGTGTAATTATTAAATTTTTTATTTTATATAACTTCTCTACCCCTTAACTTGCCTTTGTTGGTAGTTTCTTAGATTATGAATTGTTTGTGGGCTTTGGGAATCTTAGGCTTTGTATACGTATTAGCTTATCCTATTATTTTAAAATATTTTTTTATTTTATATAACAATATAGGATACTAGAGATCTTGAAATTCTTAAGCAATTAACATTTAATGGTATCTAATTAAATGCTAAATTTTAAGTTTCACGATATATTACCTGTATAACAGAAAATAAATACAAATATTTTTAAGATTTTCACGCCTGTGTCTGTCACACATGAAACTTGACAGGCAAATTAAACTTACTATTAAAACACTTCGGTCCCCTCTTTTCGCTAAATCTTAGAGACACTGCGTGTTGAGCGATATAATTTAACGCTGCACGTTATCTTCCAAAGCAGGGAAATGAAAACTTTGTACGTAAAATAATTAAGATTCCACATATAAATTTTGATATTCTAAATATACATTGATACTTTCCATTTTAACGTTAAGAATCAGTGCTTAGTTTTTACATTACAAGGCAGGTTTTTGCTTAGTTGAAAACTAGTAAATCAGATTTAGCGTAAATTTTAATTACTATCTGTAAATTTTTCTCAAGGAACGCACGTCAGCCTATTATAAATGGAGCTACGGCGCTCGTAGCGTAGTACTACGGCGTAGCGCGCCTACGTGAAAATAAATAATTCCGTAGCACCCCTCTAATTATGTAGAGCAAAGGACGATTCATGAAATTCCTTGAGAAAATATAGACTGCCTGAATGGTTTAAGCTCCGTTCTATAATTAGTAGGCAGTTTAAATTTTTTTTAAGTTTTCTTTTAAGTTTCTAATTAAAATTTCCGATTGTGAAAGCTGGTTATTGCCTTTTAAATATTTACCAGGCTCTTTATACAAAGTAAAGTTATATATTTGTAAAAATAAATAAATCAAATTAAATTTAAATACATAAGCTGCATTAAACTCGTACTAAAAGAAACACTTCAGATGTATTCATTAAACATATAATATACGACTATACAATAAAACGATAATCCGGCTAAGTAAGTGACAATGCTTCATTAGTCTATATTAAATTTATGATGGTCATTATATGTATATCAGTTCATAAATATTGTATATACTAATATTTTTTCTACTCGAAATTGACCATTCCAGGTCACCATTTACGTTTTTTAATCTAGAATCTTGTAAAATACTAAGTTTCTCTCCAAATTCTTGACTCAAAGCAGCGTTTTGCCTTGTCAGAGCGGAAAAATAGAAATGATGTATTTTTCTTTTATTTATTATAGAAATCATAATATAAAATATAATTTAGGACTAGACAGACATCTATCATTTAGCGAATACTTCCTGTAAAGTATTTGGTAAGATGAAAAGTTTAGTGCTAGTTTGTTTTGACGATCTAGATTGGTGATTTAAGAATAATGTTAATATTTTTTAGACTCGTCTTAATAATATTATTTTATATATATATAGATAGTACTGCTATAATAAAACACCTTTAAGGTAATCGAAAATCAAAAGCATCATAGAAACGACTACGAAATCATAATCATCCTTGACCGATATACATATTTGTCCTAATTTATTAAAGGAAGAGGAAGTTGAAGATGAGCCCAGTCGTGGCGTGGGGGCACAAACCTACGACTGTAAACGCAAGAGGTTGCGGGTTCTACTCCCACTCGAGGAAATGATCTATTTATTATTTTTATTTGTTAAGCAGGCAAAGCGCGGCGTTGAGTCCCACCACACAACACTGCCTCCAGAATTCGGGGGAAATAGAGGAACACAAGTGTCTTAAAAGGAAGCAAGAGTAGGAGTGTCTTTATGTAAGGTTCTCAGCCTTCCTTTGCCTTTCTAGCTCTGTGGGATAAAATGTTAAGATAAAAAAATATGATTTGATTCTGCAAGTTAAAAACCGCGGTATTAATAATCATAAATGATTTCATTATAATGGTTAGCTAAAATTTTTTTTGTTTTTTATGGTTCACGCTTTATTGCGCATATAAGGCTAGCTAAAGACAATCGGTCTTAAGACTGGTGATATTATATGTTATATGGCGTGACTCAACGCCGAATTTTGCATTTGCATAGCAATGCAAAAATATAGTAATATTAAATAATATTTTATACTTCTGTAAACAATAAAAAATATAATTTATTATTACATATCGTCTATATAAAATGCCGAAATTACCCGAAAAAAAAGAAACTTCTCAAGGAAATTCATTCATAGTGAAAAAGGAAGTGTGCCTTATATAAATAAACTATAAGAAATAGGTCCCCAGTTTTGATTGTATTAATATTTGAACACATTTTGTATCGGAACATAACGTTTCTAACATATTTCTTGTTTTGGTAGTGATATTCGTAGCTGTGGTAAGCTTGTGGCGTTATTTTTATTGCACGACCGCTTTTGACCGCCTAAGAAGGGTTGTTTTTTTTAACCCTTGTGAACATGTATATATGAGTAAAGTGTAGAAAAATGCAAAATTTGGTAATTTATCATCAGTCAAATGGAAAAAATCTATTTTACACGTGCCTAATTTGCGTGAGATACAGCGTTTATTCCAAAAAAAAAGTTAACTAGTTACGTCTGTGCGTAGTCTGTCGTCCTATAATATTTTCTGTCTTTGCTTGTCACCATTTTCTTAGCTGAAAGTGTGAAAGCAAATCTTAGGCAATACAGCGCAGTACAATTTTACAATGTTAATATATATTAACATTGTACATTGCCGATATATATTTATTTTACGTTATTTTATAGATTAAAAAAGGTATATAAAAATGAGGTTCCATCATTTATAATAATTTAAAAAAATATAAAAAAAAGTCTATTTATCGCCAAACCGGAAGTACCTACATGTTTTTTACATTTTTTTTCATAATGAGCGTTATAATTAATTTTATTTGATCTCATTAACTTGTTATTCGCGTAACGCAACTTCCGCTCCCCTCGAGTTAGCTATTGACGTCACAGATTCTATTTGTACCGTTGTCAGTACGAAACGTTATTTTACATCATGGATTTTAGCTGAAAGTTTAAGTGTTAATTATAAAAACATTGTTTGACAAATTATAGATTTTTTATACAAATTATAAATAATATACTATTTAAATGTAAAGATTTATAAAATGTTTATTTTTTAATTTTTTACATCTGTATAATATAGGCGTTTGTTTTGGTTTAGTGAGATAATCATAACCATTAAAATCAAAATTTAAATATTATTTATTCAAAAAGCTCATTAAAAGCACATTTGATCTTCAATATATATGAAAATGTCAGTAGTGTCTGACAAAAAGCTACCACCGGCTCGGGAGGCAGTTCTACTGATAAGACTGATAATGGCAAGAAAGTCAACAGATGCTCTTTTAAGATTGGTAAAATACGTCTCAATCATGCTACGGTAGCAAAAGGCAATAATCTATCTAAATTATGTAATTAGACGACAAAACCAAAAATAATTGTTTAGTCAAGCTCCAACCAAAGGAAGTGTACACCCTCGATATTACTACACGTACCCTCAAATGTGTACAGAACATACATACATCCACACATTATCGCTAATTAAAATAGTATTAAAATACAAAAAAAAGAAACTCCCACCAAAAATCGTGCAAAAAACCGTTGCCCAATCGAGGGGGTGTGTAAAAAAGGAATTGTATAATAACTTGATCACATTTAAACTTATACGGTTTTATATATGTATATGTGTGTATATATATGTGTATGTACATATGTATGTAGTTGTATGTAGGCGTCACAGGGCGGCTGATTAAAAATCATGACATGCGCAGAATAATTTAAAAACTACCGGAGGCTGGGTTAATTTTTAAGTATTGATCAAAAATTGCGTGTGTCGGGGCGCTGGGGGGTGGGGGTGGGGTGGCATGGCGTGCGTGAATTAGATTTTTTTTTTTTATTTTCATCTCAAATTTTGTCATTAGAAAAGTTCTTTTGTATGTGTTTTTCGGGGTTTTCTGTGTATGTGCGGGGTATTTCCGGTTTTGGTTGTTTATCTATTTTGTATTTTGGTTGTGGCTTTAGTTAAGTAGTATTGAATACGATTTTGATCACTTTGTGTTAAGACTGTCATTTTATTAGGTTGCTGTTTGTCTCTCAGCATTAAATTCGAATTATTATTATTTATCTGATACAAATATTTATTTTTTACAATTGAATATCTAGTAATGCCCGGTTAGGTCAACACAATCGAGATATTTTATATATGAATAAATAAAGTAAGTAAATTTCTTATCTTTTATCTATATTTGGGTGTAGAATTAATAGAAATAAAAGCCACCCTTTCAATAATGTAAGGCTTGGTGCGCCTTCAAATTCATTTGAGAAAAGTATCAAATTACATAATATCCAATTAAAAGAAGACTAATATGTTATATTATAAATAGGGGATTTTACAGTTAGTTGTTTAAATATGATAATAACTAACCGTCGTGTATGTCGCTGGTTACTGGTTTGACTTCCATTCAAAAATAAATATGAGTATAAGTATTTCAACCGTCTTGTTAAATGATTTGGATTTATCATTCATCTTTCAGCGCCTCCTAAATGGTTGAAAGTGAGATTAATTTTTCTTTTCTTCAATGTGTTTAAAATAAATAAATAAATTTAAAAAAAACTATTTAAAAAGTGAAATTAAATATTAATGTACTTAAAATTTTATCTGGTAACAAGATAGCCCGTGGCTTTGAATTTTACAATGTCTCAAAAATTGAGCAGTATTAAGGGACAGAGTGTCGAAACACTGGGTACTCTTCGTTCTCTCTGCCTACCTTGATATATGTTACAGCGTTAAACTGTTATTTTTTTATTTAAAAAAATATAGGCAGTATTATAGTACTCACTTCTAAACGGCGTAAGTGTGAACAAGTTAGAATCCGTCATGTTGTTACGACAGCTTCCTTATAATGTTATCTCTACGCGGGGCAAATGCCAATTTAGTTGCGTCACTTATATTTATTATGCGACGAAAGTTGACAGAAATAGTTATTTTTTTCTGTAGTTTTATGCGTCATTCGTAGCGATAGTTACAATTTACATGTTAAATTTAGGAGTTTTTCAAGTAAATTAATTACCTTCTTTTTCCTTTACCGAGAGGTAATTGAACCAATAACCATCGCATTTACGGTCGTGTCCTGTCGCAGACGTAGCCCTCTTAATAGTTGGTTTTTACCAACATTACTTATTTAATACAATGATTCGATTTGTAATTACGAGATTTGATGTGATGTGAATTTTCATGAAAAGATAAATTTTATTTATACTGAATATTTTTTTTTATTGAAAAAAATAATGTATACTTTATTTAATATATTAATTAAAAACAATAATATATATCTATATTATAATCAAATATTATTTTTTATTCTAAAATTAGCTACAAGTTTACCCAATCAAAAAAAATATATCTAAAATTACCCAAAATTTACAAATTAATCAAACAAAAAAATTATAAAAACTGAAACACAAAATCAAAACCAGATATTAGAAGTGCGAAAGCGATCTACCCGCATGTGTATTGTATGGTGTAAGAGTAGAGTATAATTTAAAAATACACAAAATACGGCCACTTCTAACCGTCGGGGGGGTAAAATGTTCCCCTGCCCTGCTACTTTGCGTATTTTTCGGTATGCGTGGCAGGTGGCGACCCCTTCGCGGGGGGGTTCGTTAAAAAGCACCCGAGTACGTAGTATTATAAAAGTTGGGCCTACGTGTAAGTAGTGGTGGTAGGGGGCTAGGGGATGGTGCCACCCTCCTACCTAGTTAGACAGTTAAAAGTATGCGGTATTAACGAAACGGAAATGAATATATAGCTATGTACCGTTTTCGGGAGGCTGTGACGCCGCGGGTTAGATTACGAGAATGCTTGGTGCTTTCATTTTGGTGTGTTTTTTTATACTTTTTGTGTCGAGTTTAGAGTTTTGTTTAGCTCGCGTATAATATATTTATATATAGGTGTCTATATGCATATGAATAATTAATATTTGAATTACTTTTTGTATAGAAAGGAAGAGATAAATTGTTAGTGTTAGAAAAATCTGTTATTCATATCAAAGACAATTCTGAAGAGACGCAGAGTTTAACGCCGAATGCCGTTTGACCAGACCAAATGGCACAAACGACCATAGTACGTACGTTCAGATTGGTTTTGATAGAGCTAATGTATTGATATTATATTTTTTAGCTTCACGCTGTATCCCGCAAATAACAAAGTAGGCAGAGGGAACCTAGTGTTAAGATACTCAGTCCCACATTACGACTATAACTTTTGAGTTTTCCACAGTATTTTTACCTTTGCCACTACGACAGACGGCCTTTATTATAATGATAATAATTAATAATATGTAATTAATATTGTATTGGTTTAGAATAAATGAATATCATTGTAGTAAAAAATGTATTGTATTAGAAACGGTTGAGTGTTTTAAATATACTTGATATTGTTTTTATTTTTACAACAACCGTTCATTATTGTGTATAAAAGATGAGTTCGTTTTGTTTTGTTTTGAGTTTCATAATTAATTATAATATTAGATTCGTTAAAATATCACTTAAGAGATATAATTATATGTTATTTGCCTTTTGTTATATGTTTCGAGAACATAACTAAGTAAGGTAAATTAATATGTTAAAGCTGAAAAGTTTGTTTGGTAACACACACTAATCTTAGGAACTGCAGGTTTAAATTGAAAAAAAAATTACTTGAAATTGCAAAACCAGTCCCTATAACGCATATGTCTACATAATAAGATATAAATACAGCCAAAATTTGCATGCCCTGCTGAATGCGGGATACAGCGTGAACCTAAAAAGGATCCAATTTGAGTCAGCTGCTATGTTTCTAAATAGATTTTAAGCTATATGACTTATGCACTTAAGATAATAATTCAATAAAGATACAAAAGATACACAAAAATTTTAAAAAATACTTTACAAACTAACCATAAACAAAATAAAAACATCTAGAATTTAAACACGAAAATATATTTCAAATAACTAAGTCAGCGTTATAAAAATGTAACTCCTGACGTTTTTATTGGAGCAACACATCCGTCGCGAATAAAGGAAATTGCTATGAGATTTTTGCAAGGCGCTCGCCGGTCAAGACATCGATTCGACCGCGATCTTGCCGCCCGCGGCCATAGAGGGGTGATACAGTGGTTTCTTATACAAATTTATGTTGAAAATGAAGTAAAATATTGAATTGAAGTTCATTATTTTGTTATACTCGTGTTTATTAGTAATATTGTGTTGTCATTTGCATTAACGATTTGGTCTATAAAGTGTTATGTTCATGTTTGACGTTTTTTCCTGCATAGCATTTCAGACAGAAATGACAGTGTTAAGATACTCTATTTATTAGAATCTTTGAAACATCGCGTATGGAGTAGCGCAACTCACCGCCGCGCTTTCTCTATCAGATTTGAAAAATAAAAACAATTTAAACAAAATAATTATTTCCCCGAGTGGATTGAACCTAGATTTCGTAATGCATTAGTTAAGTAGGTAATATGTGGGAATGGAATAGTTCAGTTTAGTTAATCTTTTGTTATCTGTTAATCTTTACATTTTTTTTAACGCTATATCCCGCTCATAGCAGAGTAGGCAGTGGGTATCTGAAAACCTAGTGTTAAGACACTCCGTTCCCATTTGGACACTTCCATATCCCAGTTTCAGCCAAGTTCTGGAGGCAAGGTACGTTGAGTGGTGGAACCTAACACCGTTACTAAAACGGGGAAAGGAAAATATGAAACTTTTCATTATCTCGAGTGGGAATCGAACCTTGTGGGTTTGATTTAGAGATGACGTGCTTAGAGTCACACGCTTCTATCCTTGCACCACGACTGGGTGGTATACTAGATTTTCTATGTATCTTAGTTAAATATTTTATGTTTACTCTAGCAGAGTGTAGTCAGTATATTATTTTACACATCTAATAATTGATAGTGCACGTAGAGCTAAGTAATTCGAATATTTTTATTATTTATCTTTTCGTATTTTTCTTTCATCTACAAGATAATGCTGCGGCTGCTGTTTTTGAAAATAATGTATATGACTGTAACTGATGACTTGATCAATTTATTTTTTAAATGTGTAAATAAAAATATTTCTTATTTCCGGTATAATAATAAGTAAGTTTTTATAAAGTTTTTATTTTATATATATGTAAGTTATAAATAAAGCCCACTGGGGAACTATAAAAAACTTACTTGTTTAGTAGACACTGGATCGATACATAGTATGAAAACGTCGTCTAGTATTGTCTCACCTACCGCAAGCGATAATCTTATACATACTTGCGAAAACTATTTAGTTAGAAGATATATTTTTGCGGTTTATTTTAAATGTAATATTTTCGTTGCATAGTTTGAACGAATTTGATATATATTATAGTCATGGGTTTCGACTTTGAATTAACTTGCAGAATAGTTTTGCAGTTTTGCCTTAATCATCTGATGAGAAACAATCAGTGTAGAGTGTTAGAAATACATTACATTGTTTGATTTTTTATAACCTTTTGAAAATATGAATAGCACATCATTTATTTGTTGTTTTGAATAAATGTAAGTTTAACTTTAAGATAACCAGTATCATTCAAAATATTTTCTTATAGATGAATTATCTTCTCTCTTCAGTATTTGTTAATTTATTTAACAAAATATATTTTATTGATATCTTTAATATACAATAACAGAAAAGTAGAGTAAAGGCTAGTGATGGTCCATGTAGAGAATAAAAATGCTGAAAAATTAGCCAAGCTAAGAGAACCGTGGCTATAAAAGGCAAACGCTTAATATTTTTGTTTTACGACGGCGCACTAGATCGGATAGTAAACCAAATTTACTGCCGAAACACAGCTTCCCATCTAAATAATAAATGCGAGATTTCCTACGCACAGGCATTGGAGTAAAACAATTTATTACAAAATGTAAACAGGAAGAGCCGTATTTTCATTAAGAATACGAATCCAATACCCCCCTACCACCCAGGAATAGACCGAAAATACCCAGTTATGATTAATTCCGAATGCGCCGCGCATTGATCAAGGAACCGAGGCTTTTTACTCCAAACTACCCATCTCTACCTCCATCCCCCCTTGAGGGAGCGAGACTAATGCAGCGTCCGCCGTCTCACTCTAAAACAAAGATGCTAAAACTTCTTTCGCTAGTATGAAGATTTTAATTTCATATTTTTGACGAAACGGTTCTAATTTTCTAGCAATCTACAATCGAAATACGACTCTACTGGTCCTACAACAAAATACAATTCGCTAGACGAATACATAGTACTTGTTTCCATTTTCTAATTCCGAATTAGTTTTCGAAGTGAAAAGATACAGTCCCAAGACTGTGTGGGCGCCGACCATCAATTTAGACTTTGATAGCTTAAATTTAGGGGAGTATTTTCCTTGGTGAGTGCTCTGAAGAAATAATTCTCGAGTCGTACCCCGAAATTAGTCGAATAAGGGGAAAGGGGTTCATACGATGGGTGGTTTTAAAAGAAGAAGGCAAAAAGGTGGGGATAGAAAGATGCGCAAAGACTTAGTTTGCGAGGGGTGGTGGGGGTGTTATAAAATATATAATTCTATACTTACAATACTTGTAAATACGGCACGCGGAAGTACTTCGGGCGTACCATCTTGAGATGAAAGATCGATTGCTGAGAATGCTGTGTGTGAATATATTTTTACTCAAACATAAATTTCCATAATTTTTTTGAAAGTGTCATAAAGCATTGAGAATTTTAACTATATTTTTAAAATTTTAGGCTTTCGTTAATAAACTATAGTAAATTTCAAATTACCTCTATAGAAACTAATTTTTTTAATTATTAGATCTCTATTACAATAATAAAATAGAGTGTCATAGCAATATCTCGAATATAATATATAGCAATAACACGCAATATCTCGAAAAGTGAGAAGTGTGTGGGGGACGGAGTATTTTAATACTAGCTTCACTCTGTACACCCTGCAATATTAGGAATTAAGCGTGAAGCGAAAAAAAAGTATCCTTAACTTGTACCCAGGGAAAAACAAATTATATGTAAAAATATCACTCCAGTACAAATAAACAAAATCTTAAAGCAAAGTAAGAAAATCTGATTTACGACGTCTCAAAGATCAAGTGATCTAAAACGCTCTACACAGCTACATTCGCTGATATTTAGTCGCGAAACGGGATGTATTATAAGGCGTAGTTGTTTAAAATAAGAACGGGGGACTCTATTTGTTCAGTGCTTGTAAGCACGATAAGTGCAGGTTTGATTTTTAATAAAAAAAATATTAAGATTAGTTTTTACGATTGAATATCATTATGGGTAAATGATTAATTAAGAAAAATTGTGAGAATATTAATAAAAGTCAATGTTACTTATTTTTTTCTTAAATGAAGCTTATTTTTTTTAAATTTATGCGCACATTTAATTTTAAAAAAGATTCATTTCACAAAAATAGTTTATCAGTTAAGTAAGATCTGTAAAATTATGTAAAATTATCGGTAGCTTATCATAATTAATTATACATTGAATATAATAAATTTATGTCCGGCCGTGTAGTGAGTGCCTTTCACTTATTTGCATAATTGTAAAATTTACTTAAGAACTTTAACTGGAGTAAAAAAAGGGTATAAAATGAGTTTTTACAAACCTCTACGCAAAAGTATTGATATGATTGCAAAGTTAGAAAATATCTAAGAGCTTATATTAGTGGTTTTTTTCTTGATTTCATTCTAAGATTCTTTTATTGTAAATAACTTATTTCCCAAAAAAGACGAAAAAAATCCTAAAAATATACATATTTTTTTAAATATAACCCAATGAAGCTACGTATTTGATCCGCTCATTTCGCGCGCTCAGTAAAAAGTTGTGTACGGGGGGTCTGCACTAGCGCCTACGCCGTAGGCCCAGGGCTGTGAACCGTTGCTACGTTAATTAATACTTTTATTTTATTCCGTATTTGTGTTTTAAATGTCTAATTGTTAGATTTTTTGTCTTAATTTTTTTAAATATTACCTTTCTAATGTTTTCTTATTGATTTATATAGAGGCCTTTTGGTTGAGGGTTCGATCCCCACTCGAGGAGATGAAATATTTACTTAAATTTACATTTCTATTTCTTCGTTCTGGTGTCGAG
>DWAL01000145.1:0-14068 GCA_018230405.1 Heliconius hortense
CCATTTCTTCGCTATGGTGTCGAGGCAAAGCGCGGCGTTGAGTTCTGCCACTCAAAAAAAAAAATTGAGTTATCAAGCTAAAATATAGAATAAAATAATGCATTCTTAATAAATTCTTCAATAAAAACATCCATATATAGATGTTGTACCTCCTTATATATATAATATTAAAATTCATATAAATATATATATATAACAATTTTTGTATTTTATTATCTTGAATATTGTGAAATCATATACATTATTGCTAAATTAGCAATAAGTAGTAGCCTCTTCTCAACATTTCTCACGAATGCTTGATATAGGAGTTACTTCTTTTAAAGTGATGTTAAAACTTGCATCTTTTTCGCTCGAGTATTAGGAAATTATCAGTATTTAAAATATACATGCACGGTTTGAACCCACAATACTAATCGTATTAATATTTCTATAGATCGTATGATCTGTCAAAATTAAATTAACTTCTAGCAAATTGATAAACCTATAATTATTTAAAATTTGAGGCCAGTCGTAGCGCAGGGGAAAAGTGTGACTGTGAATACGACTTACTGTGGGTTCGATCCCCGAAGAAATATCTATTTAAATTTATATTTCCATTTCCTCGCTCTGGTGTCGAGACAAAGGGCGGCGTTGATTTCCGCCACTCAACACGCAATACCTCCAGAATTCGGCGGAAAGTGGGAAACGGAGTGTCTTAACACTAGGCTTCCACTGCCTACCCAGCTGTGTGCGGAACACAGCGTGAAGCTGATTTACATTATTAATTCTATTCATTCAAAACTTCCACACACCGCACCAAAAAAAAAAAAAACACAAAACAAAACAAAAGAAAACAAATGAAAAGATAGAAAAAATTTGATCTAAAAAATTTATTTGAATGAATGAGGCGACTATGTGCACGTTGAAAAGACTTGTCCACTTGTATTTACAACACGCGCGTTCCATTCACACCACCATTCTCATCCAGCACGGCACAGCACGCCCCGCCGCACGCCGTCACACACTGTACATAAGTAGTTTGTACAACTTACCGAATAAAATTTATATCTAACATGCTAAGTTTTTTAAAACATTGGAAATATTGTTGATCATAATACTTAAACGGATAGTGGTATAATATGTTAATCTCTTAAGTTTAATACTTATCGACTAAGACATAAATAATCATATTATATTTATTTATTTTTATTTATTTCACTTAATAAGTAATGACTGGTACAAGTCCTCCAGCCGTTTTCTATAACTAACATTTATAACTTTCTGTGGCTGTGGCACGTGAAGTTAATATTACAAATATACTATAATATATTGTTATTTTAATATGTACTCAAAAATCGTGATAACATAACACAACGTGATACTGAGAGCAACTGAACGATTTGGTACACAGTGTTGCGTCCATTACAAGTATTACAATACTTATTAATAAGCCGAAGCCGAAATAACGGAATAAATCAAATAATAAGGAAAGAGATCGAGGGCGCTCCTTCAAATCGCCGAAACGAAGTGTTTTAGCCTTTATAATATACTTGCTTACGTACATTAATCACATAAACCACATGAACATATCAACAACACACTCAGTAACGCCAATTACAATATAAAAAAAAAAGGTAAATTACAACTCCGTGCAACACTTATAATAATCAACACTCAGTAAATTAAAATACACGATATAAAATCAGGCGCTCAAAGCACGAAATCTAAATAACACCCCTAAAAATACCAAAAAGTCGTTACACTCACTTTGAAATAACTACATACATCAATATTATTAGAAAATATCCCACTAATTCAAAGTACCATATTATATAGTTATTTACAAATAAAATTATAAAGATTACTTTTTATTTCCAGAAATTGGAATCTCCATTATGAAAACATTCTACATAATATTCTTAAATATAATGTAAAGATAAAACAAATCACAGTAAAAGGTAATGGTCGACGACAAAATTGAAATGTGATGATGTGGACAGTTTGTGCGTAAACACATTTGTAAAACGCCAACATATAAAGGTGTTAAGCAAAGTTACAGGTAAGAATTATATATGAAAAGTATTCAATTTTGTACTTGCATGAATACACACAAGTCGGAAGACGCCTTAAGTGTGATTTTGTTGTTTTCAAGCAAAAATCTCAAATGATAATTTAATATAATAATAATAATAATAATTGATATATTTATATGTCTCTGAAGTTAAATTATTAAATTAAAAAATTTCGAATATAATGCCTAAAGTTAACTAAGATATTATTCATAATGATAAGAAATGAGACTGGTGACTGACTTTCACCGTAGCCCAACAAAACTTTTAACAAACCAAGTTACTGGACTGAACATGGTACTAAATTTATTTTACAGTAGTTTAATAATGTATTTTTTAATTTAAAAAAAACTAAATATTTATTTATAAATAACGAAGACATAAAAAATAATTAAAATTTATAATTATAAAAGATAATACATTTAATTTTAAATTGGTTTATTAACAATAATTGTGGCTTCCATCAGTCACCATGCTCGTGACACCGAAAAAGAATACAGCTAGATTCTGAGCAAACTTAAATAAGTTTAAAACCGTGGTGACCGCTAATACGATTGATGTACAAATACAATGTACAAGTATTACATTAATATCTTTCTTATCAGTTCAGAAGGATACATTTAACATTAGTATTATTAAAATTGCGAACACTCGCGTCACTATCACTAAATATTCTTATATAATTTTGGTTTCAAAAGGATTCAAAAACATCTACGTCACGATTAAGCTCTAATCTGGGGTTTATTGACAATTTATTAACATTTAGACAAAGAAAAGTAGACGACACCTGTTTAATTAATTACGTTCGGTTAAAATTGCTGAAGTTACGCTCGTAACGCTTAGACATTATCAAATATAATAATTATTAATAATATTAATCATTTAAATTGTTATTATTACTAAATATATTAGAATAAATCTATTATATTTACAAGTGAAGTCTGCTCAGACCCTGTCGGAACGGAAAAATAAATGAACGAAGTGATTGGCCGAAGTTCTGTCCCTCTTGACAGTATTTGTGATGAACGAACTTATACACCATTGATGCCGACATGTGCATGTGTTGGTGTTCTCAAATGTAAGCACGGAATCGCATGTCTAGGGGCTAAGGATAACAGCCGAATATCTGAAATTAAATGACGCCAATTTTTTTTAAATCTATAGTTACAAAAAAGAATGTTCATATATTACTGATCTTATTTTCAATCAGTATGAAATCAATGTCGTTTGGTAACGAAACCTACAATAAATAGTGATGGAAAATCAGACATTGTCAATATCTATGTAGCAGTCTGCTGGCTGCTACGAAACGACTACGAACAAGACAAGACGGTTACTTCATACTCAAGAGTTTAACTCTTAATGCATATTAACGTCGCCCCACATTTAATACATTAATTACATTCAATGGAAAACATCTAATGGATCCACCAATTAAATAAATATCCTACTATTTGATAGCGATAAGAAGCAAAAATACACAATTGTAATAACTAAGCTACAATTGTATCCGGATATATGGCAACATTTAACATTCACATCGAATTATTAATCTATTACATATTAGTGTGGGCTGGTGCCCCGAAAGTGCCTCGTGCTCGGGTGAAGCTCCGGCGTGAGCTCGCGGGCTCGTCCTCGTAGTGTTTGTACGTAATTAATCGGTATCACTGTAGCTGTTTGCTGCTATCTACTCGTCTGTAATAAACGACATCAGCGCGTAAAATATTGACAAATTACTAACTACACTTTGTCAATTTCAATTAAGTTTTAATAATTCCATGTCTCGATCGTTTTTAGTAACTCTAATTTGGGTAATATCAGCATTACTGTTAAATATGTATACTAGCAGGACATGAGCGAGTGTGTTCTTAACTTCGTGTTATGAAGATATATGTCAATGAAAATAGGATTCCATATGATTCAAGAGACAATCTACATTCGGTTGTCTGTGTGCGTCTAGCCCAAAATAATTACTATGGGTAATTCTTAAATATAATCTTACTTCGAAACAGTTTATTTGACCATCAATCCTTTTACTTTATTTAATAAACATAATATTATTTAAAGAAATCTAAAATAAACTACATCTTACAATAATAAATGCATAGATTCAAATTGTCTAATCTTTGAACATGTCAAAATCAAAATCTGGTAGGTATCCCTACTGATATATATATTTAACATTTTTATTTAAAAATTTAAAATTATTCTTTCAAAACACAATTTATAAAAAAAAATATGAAAATAAAAAATATAAAAAGATCACAAATGCTTAGAGTATCTCGTTCAAGCTAGACGCACGAAGCGAAGTTCTACTGCACTAAGTAGCGACAGAACATCTTCAAAACACGTATCAGCACAGTGTCCTAACCTTGGATGTTCGCAAAGTGGCCCTTTGTAGTCCCCGTGTAATACCATCGACGTGAATCTACGCTATGGTTTGAGTGAATAGCTACTAGAAAAGAAGTTTAGTTGAAAGTATTAAGGAGCAATTAATAAATAAATAGAAACAAGAATGACCATTGCGTTGACCCACATTGAGATACAGCGTCAGCATTTTTTACCAATTTCTAAAGTCCTAAGACATGGTAAGGGGAGGAACGGTCAGATGGCAACATACACATTGTCGTTGCGGCGCATTCGCTGCCTTTCCTCACTGTACATGATACATACAGAATAAAAAGGAAAAAGAAAAGGCGGCCAATGTTCCAGCAACTGGTACACAACGAACCACGTGTACGAACCTCAGAACGATTGCAGTTTAAAATATCGTCATTTACGTATGATGGCATTCTCGATTGCCTTCTTCACGCCTTAAAACCGAATATTTACAATATAAAATAATTTTTATGACATAATTTATACTTAACAAACATGCACTTAAAACTAACACATCCCATCTAGGCCCATTCAACCTTGACTATCCCGATGAGTATTGCCAAATATTGCACATAACAGATGTAAAAAATACCGCCAGTCAGTCCAATATACAGTTATCTACAGTTCAAAAATACTCTAAAATTACACTTGTGTAAAATGATATGCAAATACAAATTCAAAATAACTCAAATTTATTTAAAAACGTAAGATTCCGTATATCGCTGCAGGCGGAGTAAGTTGTGAAGGCAACATTACAAAAAATATCATAATATTTTATATGTTCACTTGTCGCCATACAATCAATTTTTTAATAGATAAAATGCATAAAAAAATAACAGACTAAAACATAATTAATATAAAAGAAAAACATTGATTTATACGGTGTTTGATTAAGAATAAAAAGTAATATATTAAATAAAAAAATAAAAATGTAATTCAATGATTTGCTGTTATCCTTCTGGTGCAAAATCTATAAGCAAAAGTAACGTAAAAATTTAAAAATATTACACATTTCTATGATTTGCTGTTATCCTTCTAAAAGAATTAGTATTAACTAATATTTTTGAATTAATTTTTAACCACCACATTTAACTTTCGATTGAATCTAAGCCATGGGCTATTACTGATAACGATTAAAGTTATTATTTACTGGTAGGGCAATGGTACCGGACTAAACTGAGTTGAATTGGAGCAAAGAAAATTATATAAATAATCTGATTAGAAGCCCTGCTTCAATAATATATATTTATTTTAAAAGATAACTTAACTAGGTCTTTTATATATATAGTTATTTACTTATATTTATAAATTAAATTAATTTAATTATTAATAAGTCTTTTAGAAATTAGCAGCCAAAAAGTCAAAACAGTGCTAGTGCCCCACCAGCATGTGATGCACATTGTGATAGAGCAGCTTTGGGAAACAAAATATATGCACATTAATATACAATGATGATATACTTAATGAGATTCCACATTATGAGGCACAAAGTAACAAAAATATATAATGTTTTATATTATTATTTACTTGTGCACCACAAAATGCACAACAATATACATCTTAGAGTAATTTTAAGTTAATCATTGAGCTTTCGATTTATACAAATAAATAATATAATAAACTACATCAAGAATTAAAGGAGAATAATATTAATTTAAAAAGTTCTTATTTACAAATGTTATTCTTATATTAACTGTACACTCGCGTTCATTGTCCGCCCGAAAATCGCGACACTTAGGCTTTTCGCTTACGCGGTTTATATCACCTCACTTCACAATGTTTATTAACTGCTACCGGCAGCGACGCCGCGGCGGTGGCGGAAGTGGAGGCGGAAGGGGCTACGGGACCGGGAGCGGAACCCGACGAAGACGTAGAAGGCGTGGCCACCTGAGTGGTCTCTGCACCCTGTTTCATTACGTATTCCGATACGCCCTGAGAGCTGCGCGCTAGTTTTAATCGAATCGGTGTCACCTTGTCTGTGCGTATCCTGCGCATCGTGGACGCCTCTGCGCTGAAGGGCGGGTCTATCGCTAGTGGATCTGGCGCTGTGGGGTCGTAGTCGAAGGGGTCCACCGTCGGCTCCGGTGCCGCCGCCGCCGCACTCGCCAGCGTCCCTCCCACTTGAGCGCTTGCCGCTTTCCGCTCTTCGTCATTCGTACGCTTAATTTTAATAATTAATTTTGTAGCACTCTCACTTTCACTGTTTATCACTTGCAGTTTCTCTTTTTCAGATTTCTTCTCCTTTTTCTTTTTGCGTTTCTCGCTCTTGTTAGGTTTGTGCTTCTTTACTTTCTCGTCCTCCTCGAAGTCCGCCATTACCTTTCGTCGATACTTCATGCTTTCTCGCCTTAAGTCTTCAAAGCTTGGTTTGTGTATGCTTTGAAGACGTTTTTTAGGCGGGCGGAATTGAAAGTCGGAAGGTTCTTCGCTTACTTGTTGAACCGTATTAGATCCCAATTTAATTTTTAATTTTGGAGCTACAGGTGACGCGGCTCGTGAAGTATTGGATTTGGTAGTAACTCGCGCGCGTCTCTTGTGAGCCGGACCTTGTGCTAAGAGACTAGACAATTTGTCATCCTCTATGTTCATACTCAGCTGTAATTGCCTCAATTCTCGACAAACCCCACCAGTAATCTTCCGTTTCTTCTTTTCAACTGGTGCATCAGTAATTTTGTAGTCTTCTCTTGTCGGAATACTAGTCATGGACGCTACAGCTTTAGGTATAGTGATGACGGCGCGACCTAACGGCTGTGGCACAGGCGGCGGTGCTACTCCCATGGTAGAAGCGTTTGTTGGATCATCCATATTCATATCCTGGGTCCAATATTGTCTCAGTAATTCCTTCTTACGCATACGCCTCAGATTTGGGGTCCCACTCATCATCGAACTCGTGGAACTACTAGATGTATTTAAAGAATTCGCATTAGACTCATGTATTGGAGCGGGTGGTTGTGGAGCTACTGGTTGTACGGAACTCGCGTAGTTGGCATCTAAGAATGGACCTTTAATTTTCACTTTAAGTTGATTTCTGGAATCACTTAAAGACACTTTCGGCAGTTGTGAGTGAGTAATTGTATCTTTTGCGGGTTCGTTAATTTCTTGCACTGAGGCGGCCGCGGGCGTACCTGGTTTCGGCTTGCTTGCCATTAGTGCTGAATGCAGTTGTTTTTCCATTTCTTCGTCTATTTCTCCAAGCTGTTGATCTGCTGTGCCACTTGCAAATGCTAACAAATGGCTGTGATAAGCGTCAGTAACGGGCGGTACTGGAGTCTCAAAAGGATTATTGTACGTGCGCATATCAACGGGTCCAGGTAAAACTGGTTGCACTTGTGAGAATCCAGGACCTCTTTCTGCATTAGATTTATTGGATGGTGATGGCGCATCTTCAGTAGGTTCAGGAGTTGAAGTCTTTATATCTTTGTCCTCATTAACAGGGCGTTTGGCCGGCGGAGAATCTGCACGGGGAGATTGCGAGGAATCTTTATAAGAGTGTTCGGATTTCCTATCATCTCTATCAATTGATTTCCGTCTCTCTCTGAGTGCCTTAAGATCTACACCATCATTAGCTATATCTTCATTAAAATCATAGACAGTTCCAATTAATTTATTTTGTATTGAGTTCCTTAAATAATCTGCCGGAGGATAGCCTTGTCCTCGACTCTTAGAACGACCTCGACCTCTTTGACTTCTGTTACTCTTATTACTAGGACGTTTGGTGCTCTTAGAGGAGTCGCTTTGCTTAGGTGATATGCCTGGACTCTTACCAGGTGATTTACTTGGAAATTTAGTGAGCAATTTCATTTGCTTTGGAGATGACTTCGATGATGGTGGTTCTGACTGTGGCAAGCTCATATTAGTCTCGCTACTGTCCGTAGAAATTTTTGTTGGAGCTCTAGTATTGCTTGTTTCATTATACGAGTCTACACTGATACTAGGACTCGAAACAACGTGTATTGACAACTTATCACTACCTGTGACATCAATATCGTCACGCGGAGAATCGAGGGGCTTCTGTGTGGGTGACGCTATCATTGCGGTAGTCAGTGCTATATTTTGAGAGGAAGAGGTAAATGCTGCACACAATGGGAATGTTTGTTTTGGTATAGGTTGTAATAAGGGTGTAGCGAACGGTAACCCAGTAGCATATAGCCCTGGAGCCGGCGAGGGCAGTGACAATTGAGAAGAAGCACATGTACCAGGACCGAACAAAGGCAAAGAACCCATTGTGCCTAAAAATGGTGACGCTTCCGGGGGATAACTTGTATATTGATTTAGTGGCATTGTTGGCTCCACTCGGCATGAATAAGCAGGTATTGGAGGATAAGCATCAATTTCAGGTAGTACCGGCCCTTGGCGAGTGTCACCAATAAGATGTGATTTTATATTGGCCCTTTGTGAACAAACAGACCCTTCTGAATTTGTACTCGAAGCTGAAGATCTTCGTGTTGTTATCTTGCTTTCACCCCATTTCGAAGCATGTCCAATGTATGGAGACGATATTGTCGCACAGTCAGAATGTATCACGGAGTTATTATTGTCATAAGTTTGATTATCTTGAGTTAGCTCCTGATCGTTACTATGAACAGAATGATCGACTACCGACAATGATTGTGAATCGTCACTCTGTTTAGATAAGGATATTGAATCTGTAACTTCTGATATTGAATGAATTGATTGAACAGTAGTTGGCTCTTTAACATCTTCTATATAAGAGGTAGTATCATATTTTGATTCACTAGATTGGTCTAATTGGCTTTCATTATGAGAGATACTTAAATCTACCCACTTTGTATTTGAGGCAGTTTCATATTTTGATTCATTAATTGGATCTAATTGGCTTTCGTTATGAGATACAGTTAAGTCGAACCACTTAGTTTCATCTTTATTTTCTGTAATCATCTCTCTGGATGCATCTATGCACTCTGTTTGCTCCGAAAAGTGATTACTATTTTGGTTCTCTTTTGGAGAGCTTCTTTTGTCACGTAAATCAAATATGACGTTCTTATTATGTTCAGTCTTTTCAGCATCCGACATTATATCAGAGTTTTCATTTCTTGCTGTTTTTTCATTCGTCATTTCATCCTCTTGCATTGCAGTCTCAGCTGGTGCTTTCTTATTTAATTGCATTCTGAGCCTATCGACTAAGTTTAATGTTTCTTGTACGCCTTGTTCTTTAGAATCTTCTTGTAAGAAAATCTCAGGATATGAAGTAAATGGTTTCATCATTTCTTCGTGATTAAAACCTTCATCTACTGCTAGGATATCAAATTCAAATAGCTCGTTGTCTTTGGGCTGTGGGGAGAACATCGTCCTATTTGGGAAAGGATTAACTGCTGATGGTATTTTAGCACTTTTTGATATTTCGACACCTTGAACGTGACTAGAATCTTGGGTAATATATTTCTTATCAGTATCCAACAAAGAACGTTTCCTTTTATTTCTAGTAATGGGGTTATCGACATCAATAGGATCAATTGTTCTTGCATCCATTGGAGTTTTAGGAGATTTAATCATAGTGTTCTCATTAAGATTAGCTTGGATTTTGGCAATCATTTTGATACTACTTTTATCTGCGCAGTCAGAGTCGAGTGACTTATCTTCAGTCATATATTTCTCGTGATCACCCGGTTTTTCAACTGGCGGTGGATGGATGTTTGGACTAGGAGCTTTTGGTAACCAGTTCTTATCAGCATCTTCAAACTCATCATTGGTTGGTATATGTTTCTTATCGATTATGTCAAGAGAAGGAGTTGAATCTCCCAAGACAGCATTTCTTTTCTTAATTGGTGATAGACTAGGTTCTCGATCTGTTGACAGAGACTCATGCCGACTAGAAGAATGTCTTTCTACTGATAAGAGTTCTCGGGTATCTTTCGGTGATTCCAAAGTGGGTTTTTCAACTATCTCTTTAACACTCATTCTTCTATTTGTGGTTATTTTATGTTTTGACTCCACACTTTTTCTAGGACTGGTTCTTTTTAAGGACATAATTTCGTCTTCATTTGTTTTATTTTTCTCTTCCTTAATATCTTCAATTGACACACTGCGTCCTTTAGATTTTATAGACTTTGGAGGTTTTATATCACTTTTCGGGACAGCTATTTCTTGGGTGTCATTTTTTATATTTATCTCCTCGTCCGTTTTCCGTTTCGGAGTTGTAGGTTCAGCGGACTGGACGCCCTCTTTTGGAATCTTGTTGGGTGTAGAGGAATGTTGAGATCCGGTGAGGTCTCTAGATGGTTTTCTCGGTCTGGCATCAGACTTATGAGGCATATTTCCGCTTGTAGTAGTGCTTCGGGTCCGAGAACGTGTGGAAGCGCGCGCGTCATTGGGTCTGCACGGTTCCTCTCTTTCAACAGGTGACGATGTAGCCCCACAATCGGACCCCCGTTCGGAAGTTTTAAGCTTCTTGTCAGGGGCCTTGCGTGGGGACGTATCAATTGAGACACTTTTCCTTTTGCGTCGTCTGCGGGGACGCTTTGGAGAGGGACTATCGGATCCTGAAAATCCCGATCCTTTAGAGCTGTCAGAATCACTCGTGGCACTAGTTGAAGACAATGGTCTTGACACCTTGTCAAGAAAGGGCAAGTCCACAGTTGGTCTAGAGCCAGGAGGGGAAAACATTGACGGCTGCCTAGTAACTGGTTTGATTTCACGAGCTTTAGCTGTAGGCTTCATGCTGGGCTTCTCTGGCTCTTCGTCTGAACTAGATGACGATGAATAGCTGCTGCTACTACTATTAGATGAAGAACTGGAACTGTCTCTAACTGGAGATTTCGAGCGCTTTAGATCTTCTTTTTTCGGAGAACATTTTACTTCAATCTTATCTGTCTTATCGTCTTTCTTTTTATCAATTTCATTTTCCGCAACAGGTCCTTTAGATCCCATCCCACTCTTAATATGTGCTGCTGCCTTTTTAGCAGCTTGTCTTTGAGGAACATATGTATAAGGTTCTTTATTAGAAGATTTTTTCTTGCTTACTCTTTCTGGAATATCCTTAGGCTCTTTTCCTTTAGGTTTAACTTTAGGCTTAGATTTAGAATCATCACCACTAACTTGTTTATCCTTTTCGTCTTCTTTTTTAACTACAGTTGTAGAACGCATATTTTCAGAAGCTTTTTTAGCAGCTTGCCTTTGAGGAACTATTAAATCTGTGGGATTGTCTTTTTGTTTCGCAAATTTAATATTCTCCTTATTTTTTGCCTCATCATCTGAATCATTTGCTTTAATAGGTGTTTTCTTTTCCTTGTTCGAAGGTTTCCTTCCTCTCTTTTTAGGACCAGATTTTTCTTCCACATGTGTTTTCTTTTCTGGTTGAGTTGGAATAAATTCTTTCATTGCCGCTTTAGTACGAGGCAAGAGCTGTAGGGAATCGTTTTCCTTGGGTGATTTAGTTTTCTCAGTTTTAAGCCTAGTAGATTTTTCACCTTTAGACTCCTCTTTGACAGATGCGCCATCACTGCTATCTGAATAGATATCTACTGGGAATTTGTTGTTTCTAGTAGCTCTTATAGGTATCAAGTCATCACTGTCAGTGCCAGATTGACCCAATTTCCCAGCAGTCATTTCCTTTTCCATTTGTTGCAATGTTTTACTACGAGATCGATCCTTTCTCATTCTTGATTTTATGTTTTCATCCTCACTACTACTTTCAACAACAGCTTTAGATTGTGGGATCTTCCGTTTCTTTCTTTCTGGTTTCTTTGGTGATTTTTTTCCTTTTCCTTTTGGTGAGATCTTCTTTTTGGGAGAAGTAGAAGGCTTCTTAACATCCTCATCAGTACTTGATCCAATAGCACGACGATATTTCGTAGTACGAGTAACTTCTGCAGCACTTTCTTCACTTGATAGTCCACTGTACATACTGCCACTCCTCCGAGAACCATTCACATAATGTTTTTTGTAAGGATTCGTTGACTTTGATCCGCGTACAAGACCATTACGATCTTTCTTCTTATCATCGCTAGAATCTTGAGGAGCAATACGCGCTAACAGATCATCAAAATCATTTTTATGATCAGCTGCATTAGCATGAGAATATAATCTATCATAGATAGAAGGACCATGATTAGCCTCAATGATAGCCGCCAAATCTGGGCCAGATATGTTAGGCTCAGCCGATAATACTGCAACTTGCTTGTGAAACGTCTGCTCTCGCATACGAAAGAAAGACCGAGAGAGCTTTTCCCTACGACTGACCATGTAACATAAATTACGCACCCGCTCCAAATCTTGCCTAAGCTGTACAAACATTTTCATTTTGTCAAGATCAGCTTGCTCTTGTCTGTGAGTCAGCAATTCGTTGTCATCCGATTTTGGAGGTAAGAGAGGACGATTATGACCTGCCCTACGTTTAAGTTTCCAGTAATTATAAATATAGTTAATAGCATCTTGATCAACATCTAAAACATGTGTACTGATGTCCTTGACACTAACATGACGATCAAACTCCCCTTCTATTTCTTGCAGACGCGCAGCCCGAGCCTGCGTTTTCTCCTCTGAAGTCATATCCTTCCGACGTTTTCTTTTCACTTCCTCTTCCTCAGAACCAGAACCAGGACATTTCTCTTTTTTCGAGTTGACACTATGTTTCTGGCAATATGAACGTAATTTGACACCATCATCCGCATTTTCATCTTCAATTATTGCACGCATTTCTAGTCCATGTTTAAATGCACAAGTGACGTGATAAGCAGTCTTACAAGTTTTCACGGAACACTGAATACAAGCTCCTTTACGCTCACGACACAAAACACACACAAGTGACCAGCGTGACGCTGGAATAGACGTTATTTTAGTTATAGGCTCCATTTTCTCCGCACAACCAATGGACACTTCTGGAATCCATAGCACACAGCTGACGTGGGCCCATTTATGGCCAGATGGTGTGCACTTCATAGCCCCACCAAGATTAGGACACAGAACGCAAGTAGGCCTGATACCGGCGCCACAAGGACGACAGAGCCACTGACCTGCAACAGATATTTTGCATTACATAAATATCTAAATCAATAAAACATGGGATACCATATTATTAGCTTATAAGTCATTACAAACCATCTGGTATTACAGTGATGCCGTAACAAGCTTGGTGCACGCAAATATTACATGAGTCGCAAAACACCATTTCGTTTCCGTCTTCAGAGTCTGGTGACCGACAAACATCACAGATTACGTTTTCATCGTATTCTATGCCCAAGCCTTCTTCTGATTTCATAATTGCTTGGATTTTGTCCCAAGTGCGCACCTTAAAACAAATAATTATCCTTTTTAATATCCGTTTATTTAAAAATAAGAACAAATCTTTTAAGTAATTATAGAAGGACACATTGCACTTTCCCACATAAAAAAAATATATAATTTCTTGAAAAGGTTTTAAGAGAACATATACAGGATGGAAGTGTCAGCTTTTACGGGAACAGCATATAGGGTAAAATATTTTAAAAACCCATACCTACAGAAAATAATCTCGTTACCTCAAAAGTTTAGACGTAGGATTTTTTTCATTTTACGATGTTTATCCATACCTATATTTCGTATGACGCAGTTACGCATAAGATACCAATAACGTAAACTATCGTCATGGTACTACAAAAATACTACTAAAGATTAATCAACTTTGAACTTTGCCGCCAATACCT
>DWAL01000146.1:0-14008 GCA_018230405.1 Heliconius hortense
GCTAGTACCTGCCATTCTGTGTACCTCTTCATTGCGGATTCGATCAGCTAAGCTGCATTGTAAATTAATAATTAAATAAATGAAAAGAATAAAATAACGTAAGAGGCCGTCGTGGCGCAGTGGCACAAGCTAGTGACTGTGTAAACGCGACTGTCATGGGTTCTTCAATTCCCACTCGGAAAAATTAATTATTATTTGTTATTTTTTTTTTCTCTGGTAACAATACAGAGCACGGCGTTGATTTCCACCAATCAATACGCAATGCCTGGAAAATCGGCGGAATGTGGAGAACAAAGTGTTTGAATACTAGGTTCCCTCGGCCTACCATGCTTTATGCGTGTTACAATGTAAAGCTGGAAAAAAAAAGAAAAGAATAATATTGAATAAACTCTGCCATATAAGTATAACATATTTTACAAGTTCATGTGTTGTATCTGTAGACGTAACATAAAATCTCGTATCGACTTAACATTAAATTAGGTAAACATTATATTTATTATCGTAGGCACCTATCAGTTGTTTATTCTTCACCAATCAGTAACAAGTTTCCTGTGTATGTCTTATCGAAATCATATGAACGAATCAATTACATTATTCAACTTAATATGCTGACGAGCAAAACGTGAAGAAATGTTTCTCTGCATCATATAATTACCGCTCACTTGCTATATTGTACTACAGCACGTAATATTTGATAAAGTGATAAAATAAGTGAATCACACATTTTTGTTATTTATTTTATGTAAAATTACTTTTCTTTACAAACCTTTTTCAAATTTATAAATACATTTGATTGAAGCCTGTCGTGGCCAGCTGTCGCAGGGGCACAAGCGTGTGACTGTAAACGCGACAGGTTGTGGGTTCAATCCCCACTCGGGACAATGAAATATTAAATATTTTCATTTATTTTCTGGTGTCGGGGCAAAGTTGAGTACGGCGGTACTCAAAACGCTATACTTCCCTAGCAACCCTGAGCCTACTCTTCTTCACGCTAAGTAGTGAAGTTAAAAAAAAAACAATATATTTAAATATATAAGGTAAGCATGTACAGTAATCACATAGATCAACACATCCGTACCTGGCAGGATAAAATATATTTTTTCCTTTCTCCTGTCAGTAATTTAACAATTTTATTTATATATTTGTCACAAGTTACAGTTTTATATTGCTTTTATAACGTAAGTTCATGTCATACAATTATTTATAATTATACATTTATATCTATTCATATATTTGTTAAGTTTATTATCATAAAACTTCTTCATTCAATAATCTTTCGTGTCCGAGTTTCCAACAACGCGCTGTGTAGTTATTTGGTAAAAATTACTTTCTGATAAAATAATCGGCTAGCACTTTGATTGTAAGACTGAAAATGTAAAATGGATTCAAAATGATTTACTAAATTAATAGATATGATAAATATTCATTAAAACTATCGCTCGTCCTCGCCTTATTATATGTAGAAACAAATTCGGACAAGGTTCTTTGAAAGTACTAAAAGCCAAGCCTCGATTTTGTATAAGTATAATTTTTATTTAATTTACTGTAAAATAATATGTAGATATATACGTTTGTATTGTTGTTTAGATTTAAGGTTATTCATTCATTTAGACGCATGTACGTAGTTACAAATATTCTGCCAACAAACACGTGTTACATTCAATCTTATCTCAAAAAATATATACCTATATATTTCATTTATGTTAAGTGGACTTTCAGTTGATAAATATTAGGTTTATTTTACTATACTTATCAATGAGAACCAATTTCAGAATATTTTTTTAGATAACAGTACCTACTTTAATGTTAATATATTATTAATTTGCCAAAAAAATTTTTTATATCATGCTAGAACATTATCATGTATTTTTTCTTTAACGATATACTAACTTCAAAATAGTTTCACTTACTATATCTGTAACCTGCTACCAATAAACTTTGAATTGGTCATAATTTCTGTTAAGAAATAAAACACTCAATCATACATTATAAGTTACAATGAGCTAAAACGTTAAAATTACGCTGTTTTAAAACAACTGTAGTAATTAATCAGTATAGCTTTTGCTATTATAATTGTTTCATTTGCAGCATTTATCTATGTTCAAAATAAGTTGTTGAGAAAAATTGTATTCATATATGTCAAGTACGGCTTACGACCTTTCCAATGTAATGTGTCGTTCATCCACTTCCTTGCAAAATAGTTGAGAAGGACGGTAGCTGACCTCTGCTTAAAAGTGACTCACTCATCAATACAAGACTACAATGTGTCAATATGATATAATATACGTTTTACAATAGTAGACAATTTATTTTTATATAGATATACTCGTACATATACCTCTGAACTAAGAAACGACTATTGTTTTATATCTAAATTTTTCTTTACAGATTTTGCTTGCGCATACGGTGAAGATCGTTAAGGTGTGTCACCTTACACAACAACGGCTTCATAAGGTTAGTTGTGTATAATATAGTAGACAGTTTAATTTATATATTACTAAAGACTCAAACGCGGCCTAGCTTATACTTATTTTTATAATATAGCCAAAAAATATATTATATATATATATATATATATATATATTTAATAAAAATTGTTCTATGTCCTTTCTAATAACTCTAAGAATATATTTTATACAAAGTTTCATGATAATCGGTTGAGTAGTTTTGGCGTGAAAGCGTAACAAGCAAGCTTACATTCACACTTACAGTATTAGCATGATACTACATGCCTCAACTTAAAGTTTATGCCTGAAAATAAACAATACTTTGAAATATTTGTTCAGTTTAGTAAATTCACTAATTACTTAATTCAGGTCAAGTTCATTAAGAAAGAAAGAATAATTTACTCTTAAAAGATACGATTCGTCTTATAGTAATATAATAATATCATTTTTAACACGTAAGTATAACATTTTTTTTACTAAAAGAACTTGCTCAAAATGTGCATCTATTTATAATATCAATTGCCCATTCAGTAAGTAGAATATTATATATATTTCTTATTTTTTGACAATGAGGTCAAGGTTTTATAATCTGTATAAACGTCACAACTCACACTACATTACGCCATCTAACGATCTATCGACGAAACCAGTCAGCAGAGCAGTCAGTGACTAATAATGAGTAGGGACATGTAAATGTAGATAGAAATATAAAATTATGTTCTAGTCTTCGTTATAGCAATATTATGACATTTTATGAAATAAACTAGCATATATTAGTTAAAAAACACTTATGTAGATATAATATGTTTATCAATATGAACTGACAAAGATAGGTGTGAGTTTCTCATGTACATCTTGTGTCATAGTGCCTCAGTACATAGATACCTCGATGTTATCTCATCCCGCCTTGGAAAAGAAGTTTTTTTAAGGAATACTTTATATTACAATTCATATTTCAGAAAACAAGAAAATGGCACTAATACTGCAATATATAAATGATATGAACGTTTTTTTGGATAAATATGGAGGTGAGTACTTTAATTTATGTTTTTCCAACCTATATTGGTATTAGAATCATAAACCTTATCCACTCCGCTAAGTTTATTAAGAATCTAAGAATAATAATATTTTTATTTAAAATAGACTTCTTTACACCTGTAATAAAGTCTATTTTTGCATTTGAAGCAACTTTTTAAGGAAATTCATAGTAAATAATGAAAAAAAAAAATTTTAACTGCATATTCTTAAATTATTGTAACAAATAAAAAGAAGAAAACATATTACTGCTTACTAATCATTTGATAATATTTTTTATAAATTTATTAGAACTTACTACTTAACTGTTTTCAAAACAAAACAAATCTTCTATATTGTATGGTACCAATCAAATCAATTTAAGTGTACAACTATCTTTGCTATGTATAAAAAAATTTAAAATTTATATTTAAATTTCTTTATTCATTTCAGACCCTCGGACAAATCCATGGTTCCTGATGAGTTCCCCAATTCCTACTTTATTAATATGCTTAGGTTATATTTATCTAGTCAAGGTAATCACATCATTCTTATTACATGTTAATATAATAATATTTCTTAACTAATATTTGATAATTCTTTAAATAAAGTATTTTAAAAAATAAACTATATTACTTATAACAAATAAGCTTATTTTTATTATTATTATTTTAAACAAGACATAGTGCGGTGTTATATTTCTCACTGAATTTCTTGCAAATTGGAGAACAGTGTCTTAACACTCAATGCCCCATTGTCAATGTCTTACCAGAACTAGTAATATGTAAATAGTTTCTTCTCCTGAGTTGAAATCAAACTCACAACTGCTGTATTTACAGTCAGATACTGTGCTGCTGCACCAGTATAGAGTCATAATGAATGAATGGTAAATGTTAATTTTAGGTGTAACAACAAAATATTAATAATGTAAAAAAAATTATAATTATTTCAGGTTCTAGGTCCCCGTTTTATGGAAAACAGAAAACCATTTGAATTAAACAATGTATTAATTTTTTATAATTTTGCACAAGTAATATTTAGTTCATGGCTGTTTTATGAGGTAAGCTTCCAAATTTATGTATAATTTTAAAAAATTATAAGAATAATAAATATTTGCAAAAGTTACATATAAAGAAAAGAATAATTATCTTTTTTATGCTTAATATATATTTTTTTTAGAGAAAGAGTTTCTAGAAGAATATAGTAAAAAATAAATAATAAATGATACTAATTAATTTGACAAAATTCTAATTGAAGTTAAAACTGTTTGTAGTTGTTAGTTTGTATCATATTGTATATTAAAAATTGTTTACTATTGGAGGTAATAATAATCATAATACTATAATTATTACAGTCTGACCTCTAATATTACTTTTTTTTATTGGCTTATAATATTTTATAAATTACTCTAGTTAGTATAATGATAATAAAAATATGTATGTAACATTTTATTTGTTACAATATTTTAATTTTAAGACATTTCTTTTTATATTATTTTTGTATAATTTGTTAAAAGTTCTTTTTCAGCCAAGGTCAAGAAAGAGTATCTAAATATTGTTGTCGGCATATTGAAAGTATATGCACCCTGTATAATGTGTTGATACCTAATTGCAATTTATCCAAATATTTAACATTTATTTGAAATTAAAATTGTTTTACATACTTATATAATAAAAATGGAATTATACTATAATATAATTCTATTTTTTATGACATATAATGGAATGTATGTCTTTTATGCTACATGCCTTTTTTTTTATTAGAAAATGGTACAATTTATAAAACTAAAAAGTTCAGACAATTATAAAAAATGGGCCCAGGGGACTTTTTATTAACCATTGTAATTTAAAAAAATCTTTCAGGTTAATTGGTCAAATGTTTTTCAATTTAACTATTTCCTTAACAATTTAGTTTTGCTGAAATTTTGACTATGTGGTACAAGTGTGTTTTAACAAAAATATTAGGTTTAAAGTAGTTTATATATTTCAAATAATAGTAAAGATTGGTAAGGCGTTCATATAGTTGTTTCTATTTATTGATTTGATACAATGTGCCCAGAGCTTGATGGGAGGTTGGCTGAATCATTACAGCCTACGTTGCCAACCTGTGGACTACTCTGACAATCCTATAGCCACCAGAGTAAGTGAATGGAATGCAACCAATGCCTTGGAAGAAAATAAACTAACCACACTGTATATAGACATTGATCATTTCAGGATATGTAAATAGATATTTTTACAGGGCAACTGTGGTACTCTGAAAAGAGATATATATATATATATATATATATATGTATATGTATATGCTAACATAAAAGCTAATGCATATGGTAAAGTGAATATGAGAATATCAATAACGATATATTAATAATGATTTGATAGTTGGATCACCGGATCGACGTATGCCTTAGCCGTTATGGATGTATTAGCTCGATTTGTTCCAATAGGTTGGAGTACGCGAGTTCGGTTTAAGGTGATAACAGGTTGCTATGCAAATAAACAAATAACACAGGGCCAGGTGTCGGCATATTGTTTCAGATAGGGGCCGCTGGCTGGTTCACGGGGAGGTATAGCTTTCAGTGCCAGCCGGTCGATCACTCGAAAAGTCCACAAACAATGAGGGTGAATTATACACGTTTTTTACCCCCTTTGCCTTTTCGTTGTCTTGTCCTCGAGTAGTTTGTACATGGGTGGTGAACTTACTCGTTTGCACATATTTAAACAAATCTGAACCATGTTAGAGATGTGTAGGTCCGAATACGTATTGTATACTTCTTAAAATAGTCCACAATCAGTAGGGGGACTGAAATATCAACAAACTTACTCCATTAATGTGTACTTCCTACTTGATTCGCTGAATGATAGACTACTATAAAATTCTTTATATTGATGATTTGAATTATTGTAGTGTTTCTATTTAAAATGTACACACAATTATTATTTAATGTCCCACTTACCGCTCCAATCAGTCCTATTAAATAAAGTAGAACAGGACCTAAATCCTTGACCACTTCGGAGCTACCCATCTCTATCGCCGTCGTTTGCAGTTCGCCACCCTTCGATACTGTTTGCCTTTGGGTTAATTCACTAATAACACTTCATTTATATCCTACATAATACCAAATGAATGTTCACTTAATGGCTAAACGTATATGCGATTTTATTATACAAAACATACTCACATACTGACTTAATATCCTAGCTGTGTCGTTTATCATAATTTCGTGCTCTATAATTATCATTATCATAACTAATTACATATTAATGTCAAGAAAAGAATCTTTTGTGATAATTTTTGTAACAAAGTGGACATAATCTAAATACATAGATGTTTATCACTCGTAATGTCTATCTGTCCCGTACATATTAAGTAAATCAGGTAAAAGACTCTCTGTTTTTCCATTAATTCAAGGATAGTAAGATAATAATAGATATTGTAAGTCTCACTACCATTTCCTTCATCTTCATCTTCATTAGGTATCGTCATTACGATGTAAATATACATTCTCATAGCATTAAACTCATGCCATATAATATATTGCTGTATGAATTTCATAATTGTTGCGAGATTTTATGTTTATTTCAATTTTATACAACACTGGCCGCGAGTGATTGTTCGCTTTAACAGATATCGACTTTGTTGCTTTAAAGGCTAAATGCTATCGAAACATTCCTCAGTTTTATATTTTCATAATGAATGCTGCATAATAACGTCTATAATATTTTTTTAATTCGGTACTAACTACAGTTTGTCGTAAATAAATTTTAATCAAGAATCTAAATTTTGATACCTATGTTAGTTGCGGCTAATTTGCTTACATTTCATTTAATTTTATATTTTCTACTCCCAATTATTTATTTATACTGCAATATTTTTAACTTATCATGTTCATTTAGCTGTTAATGTAAAATCATTGTTTTTTTTTTATTTATAGTGATGTATAAACTTGGCTTACAGGTGAAAAGGTTTTTTTAATGCTTAGTACAAAATTGCCTTATTATTTATAATAAAACATAATTATATATTTTATGTGGCGTCATTTTAACGTATGTGCGTTTTTCAGATGGTTCATGTTTGTTGGTGGTACTACTTCTCAAAATTCACAGAATTCTTTGATACGGTGAGTTTTACTTAAATTTTATTATTATTATTCGTATTTTGCACTTTGGAAAATATTATGATAACTACAATAACACAATACATATTATGATAACTACAAAAAAAAAGAATACATTAAATTTCGTACCTTCCGTCTCTAACAGACATACTTTCCCAGATATAAAACTTCATTCACTTTTTCTAATATCTTTCCATTTGCAATACATGTTTCAAAAAATCTACTTTCTTATTTCTTAATTTTCAAAAAATCTACCTCAACTTTTTCTAGTCACTCATTACAATTATATTATTTAATTATTTTGTGGTGCAACGCGATGATTATGGGTTCGATCCAATAATTGGGTAAGACACAGGGCGGCGTTGGATTTTGCCACTCGACATTGAAAAATGGAGTGTTATAGCGGTAGGTTGCCCCTGCCTACGCCGCATTTTATAGAAAAAAAATTTATATATATATAATGCAGCGTAGGCAGCGACAACCTAGCCTTATAACACTTCATGCTTGAAACAAAAAATTAATCCATAACAACTGGACACGATTAATAAATAAGCTAATGTCTTGTTCGCAGATCTTCTTTGTCCTAAGAAAGAAATTCGATCACGTATCAACTTTGCACGTAATCCACCACGGAGTGATGCCGATGTCCGTTTGGTTCGGTGTTAAATTCACTCCTGGCGGTCACTCCACATTTTTCGGTCTTTTGAACACATTTGTACACATTATAATGTACTCGTACTATATGCTGGCGGCGATGGGCCCGCAAGTTAGGAGGTATCTGTGGTGGAAGAAATACCTTACTGCCCTACAAATGGTAAGTTAATGATTGCAATGTCCTATTTTATACTATTAATGTTGTGTATAAACTTTTAAAAAACAACTAAATAAGAAAAACTTATCAAAAGTAACGCCGTCGTAGCGCAGCTGCGCAGTGTCTGACTGTAAAGGCTACGGTTGGGGGATCGATTCGCACTTAGGAATTAATTATTTTCATTTCTCCTCGCGCAGGTAACTATCGCGGCGTTTAGTATCGACCACTTAAGATTTCTAAAATTGAGCGTAGTTAGGTTACCCTGTTATATTGGAGGATACAACGTGAAACTGTATACTTTACAGTTACCCATACGTAGATATGATTAAATAATTACATAAATCCTAATAAAACTTCTTTCTTTTAGCGATGTAATGCGCGTGTAATGTAAACATGAAGTCATAAAGTTGATTGTTTTTAATATTAAAATATTCATTAAATTGCATATACATGAAAATGTATTTGCGTACAATGAAAAATAAAAAATAAAACATTAATTACAAAACTAATTGTCACTTCAATAATATATAATTTAACAAAACAAATCACTTTGTATGATAATTCGTAATGTGATTATTAATTCATGTTGGTGTCGCTTTTCAAAATGTAACAAACAATTTGTACTTTAATTACTTTTTAATTGTGTTTATTTGTTTAAATACTTATGTTATACTTATGGGAAAATATAATTGTAGTACAACAAGTACAAGTACAACGGAAGTGTCTCAATGGGAACAAATGTGTTCGAGCACTAGTTTCCCAGGTTCCCTCTGCCTACCCTGCTATTTGCGGGATATAGTTTATATCTAAAAAAAAATAAGTATTATAAAAACAAATAATATTTAACATATTTTTTCAGGCCCAATTCGTCGGTATAATGGTGCACGCCTTCCAGCTGTTGTTCATCGAGTGCGACTATCCGCGCGCCTTCGTGTGGTGGATCGGAATGCACGCCGTCATGTTCTTCTTCCTATTCAAAGACTTCTACAATCAATCATACTCTAAACCCAAGGTAGCATTGCTAATGCATTGACCTTCAATGTCATTAACTTTCACTAAACCTAAGCGAGGCCGGTCGTGGCTCAGGGGCACACACGTGCTGCTGTAAACGCGAAAGGTTGTGGGTTCGATTACTTTTATATTTTGATTATGGTTCGTTCAACATGCAATGCCTCTTAAATTCAGGGGAATGTTGGAAACGGAAGTGTCTTAGTGGGATCGGAGTGTCTTATAACTAGATTCTTAGGTTCCATCTGCCGATCCTGCTACGTGCGGGATACAGCGTGAAACTAAAAAAAAAACTTAAGTGTTATTAAAACAAGTAAAGCTGCAACTGACATGACACTGTCCAGTGTCAATTAATCTAATAAAAGAAAAATATTTCTATACTCATTAAAAGTATATGTGTGATAATGTACCTCTCGATCATAATTAAAATCATATATCTAAATTTGTATAACATCATCAGGTCCGCGCGAAATCTCCACAACCTGTAACAACGGAGATCGAAGACGACGTAAAGCTCTACAAAAACGGCGCCGTCAAGAATGGCTACACGAACGGGCACGCGAACGGGCTGGTGCGTGCGCGCACCGTGCTGCCCGCCGGCAACTGACCGCGCACGCGCGCTCGCCGCCCGTCGCTACACTTCGTTACCTAATGGGCACAAGTCGAAAATTATACAGCCTGCGCACAAAAAGTACTGGCTATAAGTAAAACCTTTTATAGCGAATTTACTCGCGCGCTCGGAACTTGCAATGCAAACCTCAATATGTTGTGAGTTAATTTCGTTTAAAAAAGTTTTGTATAAAATGAGAAATATAAACAAAATATTAGACGAATGATACATTAAAATATGAAATAATAAATTTTTGACTTGGTGTTTGTTAGAAATTAAGTGACGTTATGGACCACGGAACTTTTCGTTAACCATTATGGACCACGTTATTAGCAAAAGACAGGGACATATGAAATGTTCCATTAACTGTGATCATAGTTCAATATAGTCATTTTATAAACTGACTCTCACTTAGAACATAATACAAACCCTATGTCAGAAATAGTAAATACTCCATCAGTTTGATGATTTTGAACAAATACTTTGCATTTCATAATATTTTTTTCTAAGTTTATTTTTTTTTGTAATTTTGCTGATGGCAACATTGTTTTTATGTGGGGTGAAGTATTTTAAGTACAGAATTTTTATATTTTTAATGTGTTGTGTTATTCCTCACTAAGGTAATGAAAATATTTTAGAAAATATGTTAAGTAACAGTAGTCGAAACCGGATGGTTGCCAAGAGGCGCGGGTTCGAGTTTCGCTACATTTAAAATTTGGACGCTTTCTAACAATAGAATTTATTTCGTAAACATTAAATACAATATGGAGTTGTTTATAAAATGGCCGTATCAGGATTAGTATAGACAAACAAATTAGACTATTGATGTAATGTGGACCTTCCGGGCAGTGGTGTTGGACTGTTAGTGTTAAATGTGATTTATCTAGTGTAATGTATACAAATCGATACCTTATTCGCAAACCAGCTAACTCGCATCTTCGTGAACTTAACAAGAAACGCCAAAAACTTTATTTTTCCGAGAACACTTATATATTTTTTTTATTTTGTAGATAATATATTTAACTGTATATTTAAGGCAATCATCTTTTCTTTTTCAATAAGTGATCTGTATAAAATAAAAAAGATGCAGTGCAAAAATAAAACTGCACGAAGATTGAGTTGAGCTGGTTTGCAAATTAAGATATCGAAATAAAATGTTATGGTATCAATGGTGTACATTTTTTTTTATTGATACAAAGTATAGCTAGATTTTGTGATCGCATAGCGTTTTGTACTCGTATTCAATTTAGAAGTTGCTTTTTATTTATACTCTATATTATGAAATAAATTTGAAATTAGAATTTTTAACAAAGGTGCTCTGAATATGTATGTATGTTCGTATAATATTTTTGAAATATGCTAAAATAACTTGTCAATTATTTTTCAATGTTTTAATACAATTCGCAAGTTTGTTTTTTACTTTATATTTATGAAAATATGAGTTGCAAAGAAGTGTTAAGTGTATAATTGTATATTATATATATATATATAAAAATGAAGTTTCCTAATATGGTACATTTGAATAAAGAATGAAGTGTTACTTATATAATTTGCAATTTCTTCCAATTACTTCCTATATTTGCATTCTTTGCCTACTTTTTATAACTGCCATTCAATAAAAAATATTTTAACAAATTTTAAAAATATATTATATTATAATGTTGTTATTATCAAATTTCTTGTTTCAATTTGAAATTTATAACTAATATTATAAGTAATTTGTACAAAATGCAATGCAGTTACTTTATTATTTTCACTTAGAAGGTTGTGTTGGCTATTTATTTTGTTTAATTATAATTTATATTTATACCAAATATACAAATATGGACTGTCCCAACTTCACTGCATACTTGTTTTTTTAGCTTCATGCTGTATCCCATATATAGCGGGGTAGGCAGAGGGAACTTATTGTTGACACTAGAGTTGACTTGAGGGAGGGAACCCTTCACATTCATACCCTATATATAAATAACATTATAGTACTTGACACAATAGATAGGTACAATTGTAATTTTGTTTGAAATATATTGAAAGATTAAGGATGCAGTGATTTAGCGGCAGATAAGGGCTTATTATATTTTATTTAGTATTTACTGTTATATGTTGTGAAATAAATATTTTTGTTGAAATAATATACCTATATGACATTCTTTCACAACATATGACGGTTGAGTAAAATTTTAACAACGGGTTCTGTAGCAATAACCATTAACATTCGTGTTTGGTCTTCCGTTTTGTTTTGTACTTACAAGTATCAGGTGCTTTGCATGGCGTCAGCTTAGAGTTTAAACCAATTGTTCTAGTATATTTTTATACCATTCGAAAGTGAAAAAAAAAAACAAAATCGTTTCTTATTTTATTATATATAGTAGAGTACACAAATCAATTATCATAATTGTAAAAACCTTCTGGTAATATGTAGATACACATAGTTTTTTTTAAAAACCTTTCTCCTGAGAATTTGCTTAATAGGTTGTTAGCCAGTTTACACTCTAAGCCGACGATATTCCAGTCAGGTCTGCTGTTTGCAGCTAGCTACAAGTTAAAAGTTCGCCATTTTGTAAATAAACTTTGTTTCATTAGAAATATTGAAATCAGTTTATGTACCATTGCAATTTTTATACAAAAATGCAAATAAATTGTAAGAGTAATTTGTTACTTTGTTTTTTTATATACCGACGTCATTATTACATCGACTGGTATTTGCCGTAGCGTCGTGGCGCAGCGGCACAACGTCTGACTATAAACGCGACGGATGTGGGTTCGATTCCCACTAAGACGAATTAATTATTTGTTTTTCTCTAGTAACAACACAAGCCGCGGCGTTAAGTTCCGCCATTCAACACGCAATGTCTCGAAAATTTTTAACATTAGGTTCTCTCTGCTTACCCTGTGCTATATGCGGGATACATAAGCCTATAAAAATCTCCATATATACAAGACATTTAATTATAACCTTTTGTGACTAAAGTACAAACAAATATAGAAAATATACAACATTAAAAATATCTGACATTTATTATTGAACTGCGAGGATTTTTATTATGAAGAATAACACTTATTTTAAGTACTTTTGTTATCTTATACAATATGCACTTATATTGTTCTAAAGTAAGTGAAACAAAATGTACGCAGTTTTCACGGTTTTAAATAAGTACATATTGCATTATAATTTAATATATCAGAGATGTCACGGATGTAACTTTTCTGATGTGCATACATATATAAAAATTATATTTATTATATTAGTTCCCATTACGAATAAAAAATTATTTCGGATATGTATTGGCATATGTTTTTCTGTTGGTTTTTTTACCTAGTAACAATAAAAAAAGTATACAATAGTTCTTCGTACTTATTGCTTTTTTTATACTAGGCGATAGTGCTGGTTCCGCGAAGAAAAATCCAAAACGTCAACAAACGTCATTTCGACTCCGCCCGTATCGCCCGAAATAATTTAAAACTTTTATATCAGACGGCTATAGGGTAGCTTTTCATATGGAATATCCGATAGTATCGGTTACGATGCTCCATGACCTCCCTGATATAATGTATAATTATAAATTAACTAGCATTTACATATATACAGTTGGCAGTTTTTATTTATTAAAGTATTTTTTTTTAACTTTATAATAAAAAATGGACAGTATTTTATTATATAGATTTGGCACATCGAAAGCCCAGATTGCCCGCCGAACTATCATCAGTGTTGTGAGAGCGGGCTGAGCATCGATATCTGTAGCAGTATGACCGGTGACATAAATATGACCCGCCCTTTTTAACTTTTTCATTCGGCTAAAAAAATATAAATATTGTTGTTAGATTTTGAGACTGTCGTAGCGACACAGTGTCCTGACTGTAAGCTCGGCGGTTGTGGGTTCGAATCCCGCGTAGGGAAATGATTAATTTTCATGCCAAAAATTGTATGGTGCGTAGTATTAACACTAAGTTCCCTTTACCTTCCCTGCTATATTCTAAATACAGCATACAAAAATATATAT
>DWAL01000147.1:0-13978 GCA_018230405.1 Heliconius hortense
AAAATGGAAACCAACAAAGAGAAAATTCGGTATATTTTACAGTTTTTCTTTGACAGAGGCGAAAATGTTTTAAACCATTTGCGCAGATGGATACAAAAAAAAGCTCGATGTTTGGGTGCCGCACGAATTAACACCAAAAAACATAATGGATCGAATTTCCATTTGTGAAGCCTTGATCAAACGGAATGAAATCGACCCATTTCTTAAACGGATGGTGATTGGGGATGAGAAATGGCTAAAAAGCTAAAAAGGAGAAAAAGGAGAAAAGCTAAAAAATAGTAATCGAATAATAATTATTCAACCCTTATAGAATCACTTGTTGTTGTCAGTCTGTCCGTCCGTCAAGAGCTTATCTCGAGATTGCGTAGATGTATAAATCTTAAATTAATTTCCAATATTCAAATTTAGCACAGAAAAATCAACCAAGTCAACGCAATCAATAGATATGAGCGTCTAGGCATCGTTTTTGATGCACTTTGTATAAAATTTGCCGCGCTATCAAAACCCTTTCCGTCTCATTTATACAATTTGGCAAGTAGTGAGAACTTGCAGTCCTAATAAAAAGAAAGCCCAAAAAGTGAAAATTTATAGATATTTCATAGCAAAAAATCATTACAAACTTATAATTGTAGTTGTATTTTCATATAAAATGAGTGCATATCCGCAAGCTTCAGTTTGTCAACTTTTATAAATTGTACTTTCCGTTGAGATACAATCCTCAAATTGGCATGGAGCCCTCGGAATGCGTGTCCGACTCTTGTTTGACCGATTTTTATATAAAAAATAGGTGCTTAGTAAACATTAAGTCAATTTAAAATATTTTTTTCTTACAGCCTACTCAAGCACAATGGCGGATAGTGTTCTACATAGCGGCCGGCGTGTACATATTCTGTGCAACATTCTACAATTTGTTCGGTTCAGGGCGACGACAGGAATGGGATAATCCAGCTGAAGATGAAGCCATTGCTAAAAAGGCAGCAGCCAAAAAGGCACAGAAACTTGAAAAGAAAACAGCGTTTAACCAGAACACAGCGGAAACCGCGCAATAGCACTTTCAAAACTCAGCACACAACTAAAACTCTATATAGAATTTTCTAGAATAAGACAGAGATAGAGCTATACGAAGTGAAGAGAGGCGATACCTATAATTATGTTAAAATATAATATATCGGCCTCACTTACTTTAATCAAGTTATTATTTTGGTTGTGTTTGCTTTGAGCCAGTTACGATATAATTTCCATTGTTAAGAATCTAGTAGAGACTTTAGTGTGCAAAATAGTTTAGATATTCCTTATTATTTATGTTTATTATGTAGTTTGTTTTCGGGAGACCAGCTAAAACGTTTACAATTTCAATTCAGTTTGAAATTATGTATGGCATAAGAGCTTCGGACCTATTATTTAAAGTGAATTTATTTTGCATGCAGTCTTTTCTTTTTGTTCGATGTATTTCATAATATAATGAAATACATGAGAGACGCACATCAATGAGGCTGTGATAATATCTTCTGTAGAAAACACGATTTGACCCGGAATTTATATCGTAACATTGATTTTGCTATATATTTATTAATTACTTATTTAAGTACCATACAAGTATTGTTTATTGATTTTTTTAGCTTGAATAGTATAATAGAGACGCGTGAAAGGGAGGTAAGTGACGATGGGTCCAAGAATTTTTAATGTGAACGTTACCGTCCTAGCCAGTGACTTGAATCAACCTCGCATCTGTGTAAATAAAACAAATTATTGACTTTATTCAATATTTAGAAGCCAATTTTATTTGCAGTAACTCGAATATAGACTAACAAAGTTAGAATTTCATTTACGTGCCGAGGGTTCCATGCTAGTAACTTTTAGATACACATATTTTAAATCGTTTTATTTTCGGCAAGATCTACGAAGTTGTCATAAATTAAAACAGATGGATATGTGTTGTAGCCACAATTTATTAATACATAAAAAAATCGTTAACGGACTTGATTATTACAAAAAAAAAAAACTGTCAAATTTAAAAACATGGTAAAGTTTTAAACCGTTAACACATTTCATAAAGTACAACCATGTAAACAAGCATGTGACAAACTCTTGAAGTACGGAACCCTAAAAAAATGCATACATCCAAATCTATTCTTAGTCGAACGCATAACGGTAATGATGATTTGTGAATTATTAAACCTTTCTAATCGCTAGAAGCGAATTTTGTTGCGATCAAGCGACCTATAAAGTATGTACGATAAAATGTAAATTATTTATGATTTTAGTTATAATAGCTTACGCGGCGTCCAGGACGACGTGTGCCCGGATATATGTGATCATTCTGTTATTAAATATTAAGTAGGTTTTAAGCAGATTTTTTTACCAACAAAACTTGAATTACAATCAATATATGACTTGACATGTCAGAGATTTTTAATACATATTAATATATCGAAATACTAAAATATATTCCATTTTGTAGCTCCAATGTTATAGTTTTTATGTATTGAAAATGCATTTTTTTATCACATACTAAGTATTTTGTCCACATTTTATCAAATAAACAGAATTTTTAAATAGACTGTCGTCTAATATCGTTTTTATAATGTGTTAAACACGATACATATTATGTGGTATGCAAATGGAGAATAAAAAATATAATTTTTTAACATGTTTGTATTTATACTCTACTTGTAAAATCTTAGAGAAATACAAAAAGTTTTTAATTGATTTTTCTTTTATAATTAAAATCTACCATAATACCCAATTCCTATATTTTCCTTAACATCAAAATAAATAAAAAAATATTCGCTGTTGAATAGTAGGTAAATTACTTCTACATTATCTTTTCCACAGGAATCTTAAAAATGTAAATAATTAAGAACACACTATAATTTAAAAATTTTATTTATGTATCAACTATTAATAACAATAATCTTATTATTAACTTACAAGTTTACTATAATGTTGCAAACTAAATGAACCTGTACCACTACGACAAGGCTGACCCAGCATTAAACAACTCGAAGCTGACCTTATAAAGTCCTTTTTAGAATTAAGCACAGCTTCCTTCAAAAATATTAAAGACGACTCAAAAGACATTTGCTGTAACGGAGAAGTAGATGCCTCCATGCCTTTCCTGCTCATTGGTTCGAACACGCCATTATATGTCATATAATCAGCTATTAATGTCAAATGTCTAGGATCAACTGTAATTCCATATACATTGAACACATTCTGAATTTCCTTAATAATAACTTTATTGGCAGCTTCTATTCCATAAGTATTTGCGATAGCGTGTATATCATTGCTATATAACTTTGTCAAATCTAGTAAATTATCGTATTTAGACATTTGTACTATGTTAATGCCTTCTGTTCTTAAATACAGGACATTTTTCTCTTTGTTGGTAATAGCTCGTTTTATATTTTTTACTTCATATATAACCGATTTTGTTGCTGCATCGCGTAGTGCCTGCGACAGATCGACACGAAGGAACGATATTGGGAATAGAACAGTCAGTTCACACCATTTATGAGTTTTCGTATCAAATATATAATTAGTAGCGTTATTCAAATTGTCTACAACGTTAGCCATAACTTTACTATCTTCTGCAGTTATTTCCTGTGTGATTTCTAAGTCGTCGTCTTTCTGTTCCTTCTCTGCAGGTTCTTCTTCATCATCAGACTTTTCTTCTTCTCCAGACTCTGGATCTTCGTATTCTTGTTCCTCGGAACGTTTTTTCCGAATTTTAACCTGGAATCAATCAATCAATTATTAAAATCATTAATCATAAAAATTAGAAAATTGTTTCAATGCATCTGGGTGTTACGCGCTATAAAATTTATCAATTAAAAAAAATAGAATATTAATTGCTAAAATTATTGTGTGTATTGTGTGCCAGATGACAGACATTTTGTGTAGTTTTTTCTATTATTTAAGGAAAGTTTCATATATACATACATCAGTATTATCATCGTCATCATTTGCTTCTTCGTCTGAGCTATCAACATCAGGGTCAGCAGTTTTCTCTGGCGCCTGAGGAGTAAAGTCTTCATCTTCCTCATCGTTGGCCGCTGCACGACGTTTCTTTTCCTCTGCCGCCCACATTACACCTGATGTGGTCTTAGCTTGTTTTCGTATCATCGCAAACATTTCGTTAAAGAATTTATTTTGCATATGTTTAATAATCTGTGGTGGTTTTACGGCGTACTGAGTTTTATATTGTGAGTACGGTAAAAATGAGAAACGCATAGTCGTTTTTAATTGCCTCTCAGGACTTGTTACTACTTCGCACTCTACATCTATTTTTTCAAGGACGTCAGCTACAGTGACTCTGTTCATTTTCTGCCTCAACTTTTCTGCTTTTTTGTTTAAATCAGGAATATTTGGCAAAAACGGTATGTCCATACTGGGTGTTTTCAATTTCGCAGAAGCAGTCATCAATATTTCACGCAAACGAGGAATACCTAGAGTCACGTTCATGTCACCTCTTCCAGCAAAGTGGAAAGTATTCAGTGTCATCTGAGTAGAAGGTTCGCCTATTGACTGTGCCGCTAATAATCCAACAGGCTCCCCTGGTGCTGCCATCGAAGCTAAATATTTAGCATTCATTACCTCTACAAATTTGTCTTTGTCAGTATGCTCATTGTAAATGCTCTCTTGGCGGTTTTTTAAATAATTTTGAATGATTCCATCCAACTGTTCGTTAATGGTGCCAAATTTGTATTCAGGAGACATTTTGCTAGGAATGGGGTCTGGACATGATTTTCTGGTGTATTGCTGTTTTTCCTCGTCGTTCAAAGATCGCCACATTTTTTCTAACTCCCAATAATATGGATCTCGAGTTCTATCAGTTGGAGGATCATCAAGATCGACATCTTTTCTAGCAATTGCAGAAAATTGGGCGAAACCACTAGTACGTACATTTTCAAATGGATTGCCATTCCTTTTTTTCCATTTCTTAAGTGTTTTTTGAAATTTGGCAATTGTTTTGATATTACTTTCATCCTCCTTCAGTTTTTTGATTACTGATTTACTAACAACTGCGCTTGAATTAGTATCAAGGAAAGGAAATTGGTCTTTTCTTAAAAATTGGCACTTCAAAACATCAAGTCCATCTTCTCCATATGCAAATTGAATAACACTACTATCAGCATCCCTAACTGTATGATCATAGGCAACACTTAAGCCTTCCAAGTGTTTTATCAAGCATCTTTGTAAATATCCAGAACGACTTGTCTTAACAGCAGTATCTATAAGACCTTCTCTTCCGGCCATACAATGAAAGAAGAATTCTTGTGGTTGAATACCCGTCATAAATCTTCCATCGATGAAACCTCCCGCTCTTGGTGATACATCGTAAGGAGGAAAACTAGGTAAAGATCGTCCAGATATCATTAGAGGTGGTCTTTTGCCTTCCAATTCAATTTGTCCTAGTAAACATGAAATTTGCATAGTATTAACAGTCGACCCTTTTGCTCCTGATTGAACCATAAGTTGTAAGTTATTTGACGGGAATTTCTCTAATAAGCCTTCAGATAAACAAACGGTATTAATTTTATTAGTATAAGAATCTAACATACTTTTATACTGTCTGTCTAAATTAGCACGGAATTTAGGATCTTTAATCATCATTTCACCAATAGTATCTTTTAATTTATTTTCTTCAACATCCGCAGGTAGCTCAGTAGCTTTGACAGCGGCAACTCTACCTGCTTGTCGAACAAGTTGAATAATCTGTTCTCTTTTTTCATCAGCCTCATCCACAACGAGAATATCCTTCACACCAAGAGTAAATCCAATCCATTGTAAATAAAATGTAAAGACTTTAGAAAAAGCGCTCAAAAGTGCACTTGAGCTGTCACCTCCATATAATTCGTACATACAATGAACTAAGCCGTATGGAGTTGCACCATAATGAGTTTTATCTAATACCCCATTTAACAATTCTCCTTTTCTTATTATAACTTCTGCTTCGGTCATTTCGTTGGCATTAGAAAATGGAGTTCCTCCTGCATTCCAAGGTCTAGGTGGTTCCTTTTGCCATGCCTTAGAACCAATCTTGGCTTTTCCACTCAGGGTAATAAGGGGTTTACCTTTTGGAATTATGTTAATTATTATAGTAGACAAAACTTGTTTGCCAGACCAAAGAGTTACCGGCTTCAGAATTGTAGGAGGAAGTAATTTAATTTCGCCTTTAAGAGTTGATAATGCTTGGAAAACTAACTGCTGGTAATCAGCTTTAGAATAAAATGTGCCTCTCAGTGACATTCTTACACCAGATATAACATGATCTTGAATCAAACCACTTAATGGTGTCCCATCTTTTGGTACAAGATATTGTTTCCTTACAGACATTATGTTATATGCTTCACTTCTTGCAATTTCATTTTGAGGAAAGTGGGCGTTCATTTCGTCACCATCGAAATCGGCATTATAGGATTTACAATTGGCATAGTGCAAACGTAGAGTCTTTTCTCCTTTAAGAATTCTTGCTCTATGTGCCATCATACTAGGCTTGTGAAGTGAAGGTTGACGATTAAGTATAAGCACATCACCATTAACTAAATGCCTATGCACTATCTTTAGTCCAGAAGTTTTATATTCATCTGGTGTAAGTAATTTTTTGGCCAAACTTTTTCGTTTTTGTATAGAATCAGGTGGTATCCTTATCACTCTTCCATTTTTAACCTCTAATTTTTCAGCTCCAGGATGTTTATTGGGTCCATTAATTACCATTTTCCTTAACTCATCAACATTCCACTCAGTAACTGGCACAGGATATGTAAGTTTAGTTGCAAATGCATCAGGTATACCTATTTCATCAATATCTACATTAGGGTCAGGTGTGATAACAGAACGGGCAGCAAAATTTACTCTTTTACCCATCATATGCATTCTTATTACACCAGTTTTCTTTTCAAGAATCTGTTTAAGGCCTTGACTGGTGGAACCTTGACCTTCACAACTCAATAATTGGTTTATCTGTCTTTGTAAATCCTGCCATACAGTGTGTAATTTTTCAGGAGTAGTTTTGCCCATTACACTTTCATATGCTTGTCTTGGCTGTTGATCCAGTCCATCTATTGCTTTTTGGTGGTCAGATGCCATTAAAACTTGTAGAACAACTCTTGAGCTGTAGGCAGTGTTCATTATCCCTTTATAAACATTAGTCTGTGGATGTTCAATTAGTTCACCATTTAATATGTTACATGGTCTAACATTTGGAGGTAATACAGGTATGACATGCATGAAAAATATATCAGTGACAGGCTTAGAATTAGCATACTTCAAAACTGGTACACAATGCATAAGCAACTCTTCATCATTTTGTTCTATAGCCTTACAATAGCGTTTTAATTCATCTGGCATTAATATTTTGATACCTTTACTCCCACCTTCAGAACTAAGATTGTACATAATTTTATTTTCTGATGTTGTAACTTTAATCAATTTGCTTCTGCAATATAAACAAGTTTTAGAAATATTGATGGCCTTAAAAAAGTTGTTAATAATTTTGGTTCTCAGTTTGTCAGTGTTTTTGTTTTGAAACATTTCACAAATAGGGTCTTCCTTTTTGAGAAGCTTTTGATATTTTCTTATAACTTTATTTGGCTTTTCTGGTGAAGTTTCACTTTTATAGTCTTTCACATCACCTATAAAATTTTCTAAATCTAAAGCAGCTGTGACATGACCTGCATCTAAAAGCTCTAGTTGCAACTTTAATATAAACTTCATGCGATCATCCATTTGGATTTTAAAGCATTTCAAACATGTTATTCGAAATAATGTATAAATATTCTTTATGAACAGTGGATTTACAACAACAAGTGGTAGTTCTATATGGCCAAAATGACCAGGGCAATTAAGTAAAGAGTTTGAACATGTAGTGCAAAAATCATTTCTTTCCCTTATGGGACCTAAGGCAGGATCGTAAAGCCCTCCTTTCGTTGGATTACCCATTGCATCGAACGATGTAGTATTAGTTATCTTGATTACACTTAATTTTTTGATGTCTTCATCGTTAAACATCAGGAATTGTATGGAGTCAGGGTCCACTGATGTTAGCCCTATTACAGCTGAAGTAAACTTGGAGTTGAAATCCATGGTTATTGTGCTGAAAAACAATTGCCCAAAAAAATTAATTAACCCTCTAACCTCACTATTTAGAATGTAACTTTTTCACCACTTATATATGAATATATACTTACATAATATATTTAACCCAAAAGAAATAAAATATACAATTCAAACTTTTAATTATGGTATAACATAGTAAGTAGTTTTAAAATTAGTTTTTTTAGGACATTAATTATTAGTATTTATCAAAACAGTATCACATGGTCGCAATTTATTCTAAGAGCATAGAACAGATTTTAGATGACAGTTGACATTTCTAATTTGACAATTGACTTTTGTTAAGTTTAATTTATTTTATATTCTATGTTAATATTATAAAGCTGAAGAATTTGTTTGGTTAAACAGTTTACTCTGAAAGAGTTTATTTTCAAGTTTATATGACCAATAAATGTAACTCTCCTCTATATTGTTTAAATAAAATATTTTTACAATTCCTAACATTACTCCTTTTGTTTAACTGCAATAGTAGTTTTTTCATCACTACAAATCTTTCAGACAGACACTTTTTCTATGAGAAACTCAGTGATTTTAGAACTGTCGATAAATGCTCTCTATTTCCTTCAAAATCTAGCAGGAAGCAGATTTCAAGCTACCTAAAAATAAAAGCCATTTAAATAAAATACTAAATTCACAATATAAATGGAACCAGTTTGTATTAGAAAGCATACAGATCCAAATCGTCCAGTTCTTTTTTCGGACGACTTTGCATATGTTTTCCGGGAATTAAAAATATTAAATTATTTATTTCATTTTCTTTTAAAACAATTTTTACAGTATTGATACTAATTGCTAACTAATAGCTAAAAAATATTATAAAAGATCAAATGCTCTTAGTCGCTGTAAAATTTGTAAACAAAATGTCTAAATAATCTGATCCTATGGATAGTAAAAATAAATATAAAATACATTCTACATATGAAAAGCATATAATTTGAGCAGTTTGGCGATAAACTAATGATGTATAGTTGAGACAAAATGTGTCCAGCCTCACTTTCTACCATTATGATGGTGTAAAAAGTTATTTTATTGCACTACTCCGAATTGTCTTACATATTTTCTTGAAGCTTTGTTACCAAAATAAACTTTTAAAATGAATAAAAAGGAAAAGGTGGTAACACAATAAGTAATGTGCTTGATAGTTAAATAGTGCTGCTATTAATATAAAATATTTAGTTTTTCCTGTCACCACTCCAAAATCTTTTTTGTTAAGCTATAAGTACAAGTACATGCTGCCATTTTATTTTTGTGTAATAGCAACATCACGAATCAGTCAGTCAAACAGCAACATGGCGGCGCAGGATGAAGTTGACGTATGTGAAAGTTGGGAAGATATGGACGAGATTGGCGTAAGTTTATCAGTGAAAACTGATCCACACATCTGTCCTTGATTCCTAGGTCAAGCGTCAGATTTACACAAATATTTCTTTTTTTCAGCTCGACCACAAGATCAAGCTGATGTCAACTGTGCCGCCACTGAAAGGTTGCAAGGTTACTAACGTAATTGTAGAAGACAACGCGTGTATAGGATCTCAGTGCGTAATGCCGGAGCCAGCCATTCGTATATTGAAACGGCCATCGTCTTTGGGCAGTGGACAGCTTAATGGTGAAAGTCGCGCTCGACCTGTAAAGACGCTTGAACAAAGGCAAAAAGAGTATGAAGAGGCTCGATTACGTATTCTTGGTGAGGCTCGAAGCCCTGAAGACGTCATTGATGATAAGTAAGCGTGACTTGGTTGTTACTATGTAGGACTTTATAAAATCACATAAAATCAAAAACATATTTATGTGTGAGAATTTAATTTTATGTTTTTGATAATTTTCTCTAAGCTATCATAATTTTATGTGTTTTTCAGTCTAAGTCGGATACAAGATAAATTACAAGCAAACAATGTTGATGACAATCATAGTGTTGGTAAAATGAAGAACTGTCACAATGAAAATACCAAAGCTAAGGAGAAAAAAGTGCTAGTGAGGCTTCCGCCCGGTGCCACCACTGCAGTATTTCCCTCTCCTCCACCCCCTGGAGTATTAGTAATAACTCCTCGAGCACCAAGAGGTCCAGATGGAACTAAAGGTTTCATGAAGAGGTAGCATTACTGGTATATTACATTCATTATCATAATCCATCCATTATGTCATTTAATATAGACAGGACATGTGTTAGAAAGGTGTGGAAACATTTATTTCTCAATTTTTCTTAAATATAGGCAGTCAAATGACTTAAAAAGAGGCACATTTTTCCATACAATTGTAGGAAAATGTAATTAGGTTTTTAAAAATGAAAAAAAGCATAAAAATCAATATCTATGACTTTTATTTATGAGAAAAATGACATTATATTTAAATTTGAAGATTTTAAATATATATAGACATGGGATAGACATATATGGTAGACATATGTTTGTAAAGAAATGCTCAAAGTTTGTTTTACATCTGTCTTTGTTTTCTTTTTTTAATTTCACAATAGCGTTTGTAGGTAAGTGACATAAATGTAATTATTAACATTTCTGCTCTTTCAAAGTTGGATGTGATTAAAGGTTGAATTAGTAATTATGTAGTTAATTGTTGAATTTTGATGCAAAAAGAACTTGGAAGCTACTTGATGCTTAACTATTACCCACAATTTAAAACAAATCTTACATTGGAGAATCTTAACAGAAAGAATTTAAAATAATTGTCTGCAGTATAACTAAGTATTTGGTATCTTATGTTATTAGACCTATCTTTATACAGTTAAGTCTTTTAAGTGTTACTTTCTTTCTTCTATAAAAAAAGAAAAAGAAAAAACAAGTTAAATGTCATAAAACAAGGACTGCCTGTATTTTAATTGTGCTATATAGAATAAATTAAACATAAATGTTACTAATTTTTTTTAGTAGAGAATTCTTTATGAAAATTAAAAGAAATTGTGAAATAAATGAAAGCCAAATTTTGTGAGCTCATTTAAGGGAACAAATTTTATCTTATTGTAATGTATTACAAAATCCTTAGATAGTCAACAAATTGTAAAATTGACTCAAGTTTGATTGAAGGGCTAAGTACAAGATAAGTATTATGTGTTGAGTGAAATTATTTATAGTTTTCATATAAATAACTTATTACATTATATTATATTACAATATTACTTGGCAGCATTAAAAACAATGCCAGCAGTAAACACAATGGGTGTAGGTTGAATCTCTCCAATCAAGGAAAGAATTTCTATGTCACTGCTTTGGCATGCCAAAGTGCAGTGTTCAATTATGCCAACGCCTCATATTTGGGCGATTGGTGGAAATTATTGTCAATACTAGGTTCTCATTACTTACCCTGCAAAATTTACAAATGTAAGTAAATAATTGATATTGTAAATCTAAATTGTTAGATTTAGTTTAGTTATTTAATGTATAGTGAATTCATTCATTTTTACAAAAAATAAAAAAACTATAATTTATTCAAAACTGTAGTATAATCTGTGTAATTGTCAATGTAACTTTGCTAATGTATATTATCTCATTTTTTTATCATAATGTCTTAAATAATACATTTATATGATAACTATACATAATTATTATCTATTGAATTTCTCATGCATCCTGCCCTCAACACATTGTGTGCTAATGACATAAGTCATTTGTAACTTTTTTTTTATAACTTTTCTAAATATATTTATGAATAAGTTTAATTTTAATTGTATATTCCTAGGCTATTTTGTTATAGTTTTATATTTTTTATGTGTTCACTGCTTAAAGATTCTATTTAATGAAATTAGTTAAAGGTTAAAGAAAACTAGATTTTTTAACATTTTAATGGGATATAAGTCTGTTGTACTGTTTTGTCATGTAAGCCACCATTTTTTTATGAGTTTGTGAGATTTTATATAAACCATTGCTTGGTGGCAAAAAGAGATCAAGCTACAACTGTTTGAGAAACCATATTAAAATATGACATATGACTAATAATATTTTAGAAACCATATAAAAATTTTTGGTTACAGATACCATCTAGGGTCATCTCCAGCCTTAATTTTTTTATACATTTTCAGAAATTTTTTTTGGCTCGATTTTTTTACCACCGTCATCTGAATATCTTAGAATGTTGTGTTGTTATGAATAATTTATTATCTCACATTTTAATAGAAATGTAAAAATTATTTGGATGGAAATTTTGTGTTTTTAATTTTATTTTGGTAAAAAAATTAGGATAATTAAATCCATATTTTTTTAACAACCTAAATACTACTAAATTTCCTTAAATTACCATAATATGAGTTTTAAGAGCTATATTTTTAGAGACTTTCTATTTTTTAATGTACTACTAGCACTAGGACACACACAAATATTTTTTTCAATACTCGCAACACATTTAGCATATGAAAAAGGGTTTAATCAACATAGGGTTTAATTGATATATCACCATTAAATATTTAAAATATCGACCTTTGATATATCTAGTCCAAATGGTTACTCTTCTTTCTAATGCAAATTTACCCTGTGGTATAATTAATTTTTACTATTGAATTTTGAAGCAGTTATCACATTGTGACTCATGGTGCGTGTAAAGCTGTATCAGAAAAAATGTTAGTGTTTTTTTTTGCAAGGTTGTTATTATAGCAAAGATCCATTACATACTGTTTTATTTTTATATGACAATTTTTAATATGGAACATATGTATATTAATTTACATGATATCTATAATGCTTGCAAAACCAATTTATCTGATAAAGTTTTTAATTTTAATCGATCAGAGTTTATTTGGATTATCGAAACTTTATAAGCGATGTACTTTCACACTGGCCGGTTGAATTTTAAATGGCAACACCATGATTTTGTAAGTAGATAAATATAAGTAGGACTTGTCTAGATAATGTCTTGTAGTCTACTTTTTTTACTTGTAAATGTATACTTGGCCTGAACTGTGATATTCATCTTTTATAATCTAAATAAAACTGGCGCAAGAATAGTATAGTTATTTTATTATAGTTATTTTTGAGGATTGTGATATAGAATAATCTATAGCAAGCCTTATCCCATCTTTTATTATACTTTTTAAAATAATAATTTGAAACATTCTTGTTGTTTAATGGCACATACATATATACATATTTGTATATATAAAAGTAATTGAATATAATTTCTTTGTAATGTTTTAAAAAAACATGGCCAGGAGTGACACTCAATTATTATAAAAAGGAGCTTAAAAAAGATGGGTCAATTTAGCTATTTTTGTAAATATTACATTTTATCTATTGACTATTTTTACATGTTTAAAGTGACATTATAATTAAGTATCATGCATGTACAGTTTTTTTATTATTTCCTAACTTTAAATGTAGATTGCATAGACTATAGACTGGCTAGTTTTTTTAATTTTAAAATAAAGAATAACATGAATATTTTTTGATGTATCATTTCATTGTGCTTGTAATAAGTTTGAAAATGATTTATTATTATGAAAATAAGAGTCCTTCAATAATTTTTGACGGAGTTGTGATTAAAAGTAAGATAAGATACAATTTTAAGTAAAAAAGTAGCCCACCATTAAATTCCAAAACAAAAAGTATTTACAGTAATTTACACCAATGTTAATAATGTATTATTTACATTTTTATAATAGAGATAATTAAATATAAAATAAGTTTATAAACACTATAATTTTTTATACATACATAAAAATATGGAATTATAAAAAGACAAGTAAACATAGAAAGAAAAATATAGTCTATGCTCTCTCAAAAATCTCAAGATAAAAAGATTATATGAAATATTTTGATATTTTGTTTTTATTTATGCTGAATGTGCCAAACCCATTTATTAAAACTTCAACACCAACCAACTCTTAATACTTCGAACCTTAATATACAAGGCCCACCTAAAA
>DWAL01000148.1:0-13945 GCA_018230405.1 Heliconius hortense
ACACAAATAACCTCACAATATTATTTTACTATGTAATTAAATTGCATCTTAAGAATAAAATTAACCTAACTTAAGAATGCAATTTATTATTAAGCCTTTCACTATTATTTTCAGTTCAACATCTACAAAGAAATTTAGAGTTAAATGATAAATTAATATTATTAAAATCATCGTGGCGGTGTAGTGTACGCGTTGGCTGAACAGCTTCAAATTTTATTAATGGGATTTATTAAATGAATATATAGGAAGTAAGTATCTACTGCAACGTCTGTAAGTCTGCTTTGATTTGTCAATTTGTGTGATTTTTCCTTGTAAATATCGTTATTTGTATATATTTGTTTTAAATATTCCATTCCGCCGAAATGATAATATTAAATATTTCCTCGAGTGGGAATCGAACCCAAAACTTCGCGTTAACATTTACACGCTTGTGCCCCTGCGCCACGACTTGCCTCAATAGCTTTCATCAGGTAATAATGATTAACTAATATTTTTAAGTATATACTCGTAATGCAGTAGGTATTAATTTTTTCATTTAAAGCCAATGTATGATTAAACATGATTAAAGCTATATTATCTTTAACATTTGAATATAAAATAACTTCATTGCATTGTTCTGTTTTGTATAACTTATTATGTAATGAAACTTGTCCCTGAAAAACATTTAATTAATTTTATATTGTGTTGCTGAGTGCTTCTTATGTATAAAAAAAACGACAATTAAAATTTGTCATATATTAAAAAAATATATTTTTACTTCAGAATATTACTTTTAATTTATATTAAAAAAAGGGGGATATAAAAATAAAATGCATATTTAATTTTAATGTACACAATTTATTCATATCGTATAGTGTTTCTTATACAAAGGTAATAAATTGTAAAATCCTCTTTCACGATCCAATAAATAAATACTTATTATAACTCCTTCAGTCCTGTCACATGCCCTTTGGGCAATATTAGGAGTATAACTTACAATATATCGAATACTTTCGATCTAGCCTTCGTGGGATTGATACAATAGTCCCCAACCATGGGCTCTACTCGATAACGAGACGCGGGATAGAAATATATGAGTGAGAACGCCATGCGTTTCATTCCTTTGATAATCTTAAAATATTGCGATTCTATCGCAGCGAGTGCTCATGGTAAGGGCCGGGGCCATACTTTTTTTTAATAAATGTACAAAAATATTATTTAAAGGTAGCATTAAGGTAGGTATGTATTGTCAAAGGCACTGGTACTCTCATCCTGATTAATACTCTGCACGATAGGATTTATATTCTTAAAAATAGTTTGCGATTTCTTGACAGCTAGAGGATCTATCATACACATTTTTTTTTGGTTTGGAACATAACAGGCATTCCGATCGAGAAAGACTATACATTAACATAAATAAACATCTAAGTTGGACTTAAAACTACGACTTAGAACTAACTTATTAGAAAAATAGTCTTTAGCCATCGATTTTCACTATCGAGTCTTCGAATAGATGAAACAGATCTACTGCGCTTATATTACACATTATACATAGCTCAACCACTAAAAATGCATTTTTTTAAAATCTATCACTGAGTAGATAAGTTTTATCTGCTCGAAAAGTCTGCAAACCGAACATTAGTCTCATACAGGGTCCACGCGCGCGTCGACCGATGCGGCTATCTCTACCCTATAATACACCAAGAGTAAACTACTAGGAAGGATTCATTAATTAGGCGTTGCGACTTAGCCGCGTACAGCTGCACAATATTATACAATATATAAATCATCTCTTTACAAACGTGGTAACTTCTAGGGAGGGGCGAGACAGTTTGTACGAACATATCGACACGCGATCGCGGGACCAGCCGCGACTGAGCAGACACCAAACGATCCAACACCACAAAACCAAGCGGTCAGCGCGTAGTGTTCTGTTCTGCTCTTAAGAAATTAGAGCGTTCCGACAGCGAATGCTCGAAACATTAAAACACGTTAATAGAAATAGACAAGAGCATTCGCTTGGTGTGAACCCAGCTAAGCGGTGCTGCGCGGTCCAGGCGCAGGCGCAGGCGCGGGCGTCCCCTCTGCGGGGGCGGGCTCAATGCTCGAGACCGCGCGCCTTGTTTTGGTGCATCATGTTCTTTAACGTCGCCACCTCGGTAGCGAGCCGGGCGAGCTCCGCCTTTAAGTGGGCGTCCTCCTCCTCCGCTTCAGATCTTGGGGGTCTGTACTCTGCGCCGAGGGAAATTCCAGAATCTCTCTCGTCACTTGAGCCCTCCCCATCCCAGGAAGGTGAGGAACGAGGTCCGGGCTCTTGTTTGATGTGTTGGAGAGATAGAAGGGCGCTGGCAACGTCTTTGTCGCCGAGATGTGACTTGTGACGTAGTTTGAGGGGCAGGCAATTATTTTCTGGGGCATATTGCTCGGTTGTTTCGTCTCCGGAACCGGAGAGGGAAGATAGTTCATATGGCGAAGGGGCTCGGCGAGATCTTGAGAGATTGAGAACGGAACCGGGTGGTTCATAATGTGCAGGGTGAGGGTAGTAGGCTTCAGGAGCTGGGAGTCTTTCTTGATATGGCTCAGGAGCACGTTGTGGTGGAGGGGATGGCGGAGACGCTGGGGGCACCGGCGGTGGTGGTGGTGGTGCAGGTGGAAAGAGCGCACCGCCTGACAGTTTACTTCTCTTAGTTACACACAAAACTTGATCGCATGTTGGTAGGGTTGCCAGTACTTGATCGATGCTAATAAGAGTTTCTCCACAAATGCCGTATTTCTCTTTAATTGCATCCAATTGCGCCTTCAGTACATGATTTTCCTTTGAGAGTTCAACAACACGTTGTTCCAAAACCATATCGTTGAAGCGACGTTTTTCACGGGAGCGTTTAGCAGCTTCGTTGTTGCGGCGCCTACGGTCCCAGTATCCATCATCCTTTTTGTTATCGGGAATAAATTCCCTTTGCTTACGTTGTCCAAAGAACTCCTTCCTCTTAGAAAAATCGAAGTTGCCATAATCATTAGGGTCTCCAGGGCTGCCATTAGAAGGGCAGCTGGGTGGTTGATCCATTGGGAAGTGTGGTGAGACAGACAGTCTCGCGCGTGGTGGTGGAGGCACGCGGGACGGTGTCGGCGACGGGCCGAGGCCAGCGCCCGCACCCGCGCTCAGCAGCTGCTGCTGACTCAATATGAACTCGGCGACCATGTTTCGGCGGACGACGCCTTGTCCGCACGGATCTTCAGTGTGGTTCTGCAACAAACAAAACATTACGTTAGTATAACGTTGCAATTTTCTAAATAGCCTTACAAAATATGCTTGCAAAAATGCTGTCGCAAGTTCCTGCGCAACTTTGCACGTGGATCACCTTTGTGTAACCACATTGCCACATTAAGATTTTTTTTAATACCTTTTACATTAAATCGCATTAATAAGTCACGTTTCCTAACCTCATGTTCTGTTACATAAATCATTTGCAAGTGCGGCAGGATACAATGAAACAGTTGCTATCTCTTTGAATATTGTATAGAGGTGTAGTATTCAATTTAAAAGGCAAACTAGGGTTTCAAGTGCATACATAAACTATTTAGAGCGAAGTGAATTGAAAAGCCATGCCCGCGTACATGTGACGAGAATAAATTCTCGTCGAAATGCTTAACTAGGTAATAATCGAGTTTCTGAACAATAATATTTAGTTTTCGCAACAGTCACGTTGGTAGCGACGTGGTAGACGTGGGCCAACAAAGCAAACCTCAGCATTTGATAGTTTATATTATTTTATCGATGCATCATCGGTACAATGTCGATGACCTTTGCGTAAAACTGCCTCCTAAATTCGTCTCGCACAAACGTATTCCACTTCTATACTGAGTTACCTATCGATTATAGTTAAAATAAACAACGGCAGGAAGTTTGGCAAAAAACGTCTTAAAGCATTGTTATCAACGAGGATAACAATGAAAGAATGAATCCTAAGTACCTATTGTGGCAAAGTCGTAAAACTAGTTAACTTTTTCTATTTGTCTAAAACACGAAAAAATACGTGGTCACGTTATCTGACACGCAGTAAACTCGCGGGCAACGTGAGAGTTCTTTCTAAATCTGAAATTATGCGTTTCCGACGACATTTGCATGTCATTTTAGCTATTCCAGAACTCCGTACACGTGCTCCCGACTGTCGCCCGTTTATACGAGATTATTCACAATTTACTCCTTATGAAATTCGAAAAAGATCATTAGACAACCTCCGGAGAATTTTAAGATGTTTTTGAACGATCTCATTGCATTCAGAAATCTTTATATAACCATTTCCTATTCTGATCTTTCGTTTATGGAAATAAATTGGTTTAACACATTTGTCAGTGGAATTAACAGTTACTTTAGTACTATTTATATGTAATATTTTTATTTTGGTAATTTGGCAATAAATAAAACCCAATACTTTGTTGTCTCAACAATAATAAAATCTAATATTCTTACTATTAGATGTTTTAATAAAATCTTCATATTCGTCAATTAACTACAAGTAATGTTACTTTGTTCGGAGTCACAAGGTAGCTCAGGTTTCCAACGGATTGTTGCGGTTCGGTGTCAGTAGGCCGCTCTAGATGCGCGCGCGCACCCGTTACGGCTAACTGTTCGATTAAACCAGCTCTAATTGGTCGATGTTAGTGGGGCTCTTGCATGGTTATCGTTTTAAAATTTTGTCTTTTTTAACGTCATCTGGCTGGATAATGATGTAACTTATTTTGTGCTTTTAATTAGCGTTAACGATAGCGCTAAATGGTTTTTATGACACATATATTTATATAAGTATCACAGTTACACGGAGCAAACATCTGTCTAGGTTCTTTTTAAAACCGTTAGAATTGTGAAATAAATAAAAAAAAATACAAAACATGATGTGTCGATAAAATCAATAAATATAATATAAAAATAAATGAATGCCTGCGTGAAATGTGTTTTTAATTATCATACTTAAATGTTGTTTGTGTAGACAATGTTGAAGATTGAATATAATAATGTCGCAAGGTCAATTTTAAAAAATAAAAATATATTTTTTTATTTCCAGAACAATATTTCAATAATAATAATAGTAATCAAAATATAGATTTACAAATAACAATTAATAATACAACCGAATTATTCAAATCCATCATACCTATTAAACTTTATTAAGTAAAAGTCACTCTTGAAATGTTATCACTCATTGAGTTTGATGCGTTCACGATCCTCAAAATAACTGCTCTATTTAAACCTAAAAAAGTATCCGTTAGGTGACGGTTGGCGGCACAAACGGTTAAACACTGCCTTAATGAGTAACGGACAGTACAAAAAAGAATATTGATTCAATTATTATTACGTAAGAAAATTACATTTATGTTCTGCTGTGTTGAAACAATTTCCCGCCATTTTCTTGTCTGACGTTGACTTTTCATGGACATAGATAATGTCAGTGTTCTATGAAAATATTAGTTAAGTAATTAAAATTTACTTGATAAAAAAGCAAATTAATTATATTTTTTAGAAAACAAAAAGAACAAAAAAAAACAAAATTATGAAATCACAAGAGCTATCGAATACGACGAATCCCAATATTGGCGTCGCGTCTAACGGTCTTGTATAACAATCGGCAATTGGACAGTTATAGCTAATCATGTACTTTCGATTAACCGTTAGCCAAAAACTGGCACTATACGGTACCACGCTTTTTATGCTCATCTCGTCTAAAACTCGTTATGAAATTTGTGTTTCGTCACCGGCGCCAAGGTTGGGTTGGGCAACGCGGTTACAAATTTTGCCGTATCGTGTCAGAATTATCTTTATGCATTTTATTATGCGTTTTACGATGCGAAATTAAATGTATTTTTTTATTCTTCTCCTTTCTGTATTAAAAAAAGTTTTAAGCACTTTACCAATTTAAAAATATGTATGGTTATTTTTATAACGTAATTAGACATTTCCAGCGAAACCGATTGAGCTAGGTTAGGTCCTAGCGACCTTCGCAATGAACTACAGTAAGTAGATACACACGCGGACGGCTCACGTTGCTCTCTCAAGAACCGGTCACGTGTGTGGGGGGGGGGGGGGGGGGCGTGGTTCATTATTGAAAAAGGTTTAATATCAAAAGTGTATAACAAATATTATATTTAGAATAAAAAACTCAGCCCGATGAAATTTAAATATAGCAAATGTAATAATAGGTAACCTTCAACTTGGCATAATAGAACGGCTTTCAGTATCTGTCTTTGGTAAAAAAAATATTATCGCTTTTGATAAATATAAATAACCACGTAATTCAGAATATATTTCTGACTCACTGATAAAGCACAAGACATTGTTAACGTCTTACGCAATTGTTTAATGAGTACCAACAGACACATTCTATGACCCATCTGATTTTTATTCTCTAATTACGCAACTCTGCGTCAAGATAATAAAAGTTGTAAGATTATTTTAAGCCAAATGCTAACTATACATTCTGTACTTTTTTAAATCGTCCATATTGTTTATAAAATTAATAAAAAATCACGTATGTCACAATAAGACTGTCATAGAGGTCGTATTATAGACGGAATTGTATATGTAAATGTTTCTTTTTGTAAGTTAATTTTTTATTGTAATCAAACAATTCTGAATGCAGTTTTGTAACTGATATACCCTTCGTGGTAAAATAGGTTATTTTATTTTATTGTATGTATGAATATTAATCCAATGATTATAATAAGGCTAATATGGTAGCATTCCATGACTTGCTTTTACTGGAAAATAAGTTAAAGTATATTGAGTAACGAGTGACAAATTTTGAAGAGTTTAAAAATAAAACAACAAAGGACTACGTCACGGCGTCGTCAGCCTCCATCGTATAACGATGTAACTTGTTTCTATTCAAAATAATTCGATCAAAACTGATTTTCCTCATGTTGAAACCATTCAAAGTTTGACATTACTTACAGATAATAAACAGGTTACAGATAATAAAAGTCAGGAATTAGGATGTCAGCGGAGTACAATGAGTAAGCGGATAGTCGATCTGCGGATCATTTCAGTTGTCCTGCACGTGTCCGTGCGGCGGTCACGCGGCCCCTGACACGTGCACTTGAACTCACGTTGCTTGCGTAACATCGCACGTTCTTCTCCAAACCGTTATATAAAACAACGTGATCAGCGGAAGCTAATTATCGTTCTTGATCAATCGGACACAAGGATACGATGATTCTTATTTTATCTATTGTAGTACTTTTATGTGTTATTTATTGGATTACTTATCTTTATGTTAACTATGAATGTCCATTAATTATTGTGTAGTTATAATTTTTCATAAGTTTTCCCTCACAAATTAATTTAAATATATTCGCTGTGTTCATGCAAAACAAACATACTTTTGTACGTTTTAATGCGCGCATTATTCTTGCTCTTGACCCACTCAAGACAATTACTAACTCACATAAATGTTCATAGACAATATCAGCCATCTTGGAAAAAGTAGAGAAAGTAGTACAGTGGTAACTTTCCACACGTTTGCCGCTATTGCACGAGAAAAGTAGGCCGGCCGCCATCTTTCATTTGACATTTTACTGTCTTGCAAAGCTATTTACTTTTAAAACAATGAAAATACTTTATTTTTTTTCAAGTTTATTTTAGTCTTAATAATAGTAATGGAACGGGTTCACGGTCAGCAATCTACGTTATTATATATAATGCTTTTAATTAATTTTCAAGATTAAAATATTCCAAAGATCTTCATATGAATATTATAATTTGTTAACATATTGTCTGTTTTTGCACTAAGATTCCTTCCAACCATAATATAATTCAGCCTTACGTCGAGGATTGCAAAAAGGTCGCATTTTTGGACGAGTATCAAACATTTTTCTGCTGAAAAACTGCGTATACTTGACCGATATTTGTATTCGCTTTTAGTGAAGGCCTAATTAAAGAACACGCTATTTCGGGGATGGCCTCTCGGGCTCCCGATAATAGTTTGGTGTCAAGGTTGCCTCTCGTGACTCCTCGCGCGTTATCGGTGATATAAAATGTGCCAAGGCCCTCTCCCTAAATGTTCCGGCAGCGGATTTCCCTATCTGATAAAAATAATCCTTTACAAATACGTTGTTTGGACGAGACAAAGACAAAATCTACTCCGCGCCGACCTTGCTCTACACAGTTAATTGCTACATTATTAAGAAACACTTAACCTATTTTCATGTACTAGATTCTACGAATTTAGCTCTTCACCTCAGTTCCTTACGTAACGCGATCGTTTTGTTTCTAGGAAGTATTGTAAACCGAGCCAATATCTTAATGAGTTAGAATTTCCGTTCCTGCTCATTATATGTTATTATTCCGTGTAATCTACATACGCTAATGTTTGGCGTTTGTATCGGTGAACCAGTTTCGCTATGACTCATTGGGAATTCCCGTTAATATTTACGCTGCAGGTACTACTATTGCTGCTGTGAATTAAATGATAAGGAAATAATGATGATTTTCGTCGGAAGGTCATGATTTCTGAGGAGGTTTTGTTTTCGAGTGTTTCCGTCAGCTCCCTTTTGCAAATTGCGTATATTTGGGACTCAAACAAAATGCGTCATATATTGAACTACTTAATGGCAATTGGTCTTATACTCACGTGTACCAGTAAGTAGGTTAGAGTTACGCGACCAGGCAAGATAAAAAAATAGGTCAAGTTATCTTTGCTTGTCCTCGTACTGATGAAATTATCGTCGGCCGTTGTTATTGCGCGTGAAAAAAAAATGTAGCTTATGTAACATTATTTTATTATGGACGGTGATGTGCGGACGTGCGTTGGTTTTTTTGTTTTGTTTTTAATCTATTTTTGTATACTATTATAATAATATAACTAATTATTATTTCATAGATTTAATAAAACTAAATATATATAAATATACTTTAGTTATTAGTTCGCTAGAATTTTGAATTCAACCTTATCGACGAGTATCGAAACAAAATTGGCAACATTTAACCAACACAAATAGTAACATGATTTCATCGTTGTATTAAATAAAAAAAAAAAAACAGATTCGCCGCCTCAAAAATTACCAATTAATGAGTATTAAGAATTATAGTAACGTATACATATAATAGTTACTAGTCATGGTGCACGAATAAACGCATACGGGCGGCCTTACAGTCTTGTAATACCTTCCGGACGACCTTGCTTTTTACTTCCCGTATTACATCACTAGCGTACCAATAATGCACTTTATTCTTGAACACTTCTTTGTCCAACTAGTATTAGAGTACGGGAAACAAGTTAGAAATAGTAATTCTGGTCTAGATCTAATGTACTATAGTTTAAGCGTTAGTTCGCTATTCTGTACTGTGCTGTGTTGCATATTGCGCAATGCCGCCCTAGGGACGTTGCGTAATACGTAGATAGCTAACTGACCTTTACACGATCGATTCGTGTATCGTGTTTGTTTAACGGTTGTTTAGAATTGGATTTATTATTTTTACTTATAATTATTTTCTAATAATTTCACTAGAAATTACGATAAGTCTTTCCTTGGACCATTGAAGCCGATTAATATAATATTTTCCAAGTTATTTCAGTGTATAATCATAAATTATACAATAAATAATATGTACTCTAGTTCCGTACATCCGTAGCGAGTGCACGCCGGTCGCCGGATTACAACCTTGAACCAGTTGTGTAAGCCAAGCACTCACAATGGCTTACGAAAGCAGTGCCAGGCGCCGCTTACGACATGGCAAATTACTCGATTGCAATTGTAGCCCCATGTACTTAATTATATTATATTACTTATGTGGGTGTGTGTAAAATAATTTAAAAATTTATTTTTACTTAATTTTCGAGGGTAGAAAAAAAGAAAAAAATCGGTAAATTATTTAAAAAATAATGAAAATAATCAATAAAAGACAAAGGAGCATTTAAAAAAGATAACAATAAAACTACAAAAGATATAAATAACAAATATTATAAACAAAGATAAAATACAAAAACAGTAGAAACTGGGTGTTCAAAAGAAAAATAAATTAAAAATAGCCATAATAGTTCGGAAGTGGAGTTATTTCGAATGATAAATGCTAAAATCTTTTGGCACGAGACGTAGCGGGCATGAGTAAACAATTTTTTAACATCGAAGTCAATGACACTATACAAACATTTCTATGAAACGGCGAACTCAATGATGAGTTCAACTCAAACTATTTATTAGTCATTGAAATATATTGAAATACAAAAGAAAGCCAAGTTAAAATTTTCAGTGATTCAGATTAGTCTAAATTTAATTTGATAATAGACATTACAAATGCGCATTTCACTGGGATAACTTTCGTTCTCATTTAATTTTTACACATAAATATTTATGGGTTTATTTCATTTGTATTTAATAATAAAGAAAAATTTCTTATGAAATATTTTTTGAAAATAGAAATATAAAATATTTTATGGAAATTTCACGAAAAAACATTTTACGATTTTGGAAAACAAATACCAAATAAGAATCTAATTTAAAATTGTTACATTTACAAAAGAAAAATATCCAATAAGAATCTATTATAAAAATTTAAACATTTATAAAAATTGTGAGTATTACCTTTACATACAAATTTAATCCAAATAAAGACAAATTTAAACATAATTATAATAGAAAGACAATAAAAAAAAAATACTTACAAAAATATTTGCGGTAATATTGCACTCCTTATCCGGAATTATCCAAATAACGAAAATGTCATAATATCACAATAAACAGCAAAACACAAATAACGTCTTGGGCGTAGGTTTTTTAAAAAAGTATATAAAATGTTTAAAAAATTCACTTGCAATCACGTCCAAATGAATTTGCCACTATCACAATGTTATGATGAAATTCACGAACGGCGTAGTACTCCAGTTACTTGGGCTCGTCTATCCTCAGCGAAGTCTAGAGTGCGACTAATTTTTGTAGTGGGGTCGGCCGACTCACGGCTGGCGCGCACACTAGCGCAACACGCGCGCGTGTGCGTGGGGTGAGCGTGTGTGCGCGCGCGCGTCTGTGTGGTGTTTACGTAACCCGACAGTGTGTAATCACTTCAGTCGGCGCTATTGAGTCAATTTAGTGTCCGATTTTTTAGCCTAACGCGATTGAGTCATATATTTGTGGCGTTCTGCTTCTACGAAGTCGAAGTCTAATCTATTGATAACCGTTCGTTTTGGATACAATGGCGTAATTAATTTGAATGTGACCAAATTATTGACAACTCCAATCCGATCTGGTCAATTTTTCGCTTGTTTGTAATCTATCGGTTGACGTAAAAACTTTAATTTGTGTGTCTTAACTGCTGACTGGTGGAATAATATTTCTTTTAAATTGTTTCAGCGAATTATCTGTAATAGCTAGATCGGTGTTGGCTGTAACTAATTTTGAATACCAATTTTTTTATAAAAAAAAGATAATTTTGTAATTTTTTTCAGCAGTTCTTTTAACATTTGAAACTTTCCATTGCAAAGTAGGAATTGCGTGCCTTATTTCATAGGAATCTATAGAAATATGCGGAAAATGACTTATTACGTCTCGCGTAAAGTATTTCTGTGGTATAATTTAGATGTATTTACCATCTTTTAGTTTTATGTGTTAAAATGTTCACGGCGGCTTATCAATAAATCGAAGTAGCAGTGAACTTGCTTACGTTTTTTACTCTTTTCTTATTTAATTATATTAATTATCAGTAATACTTTTTGTCATATTTTGTTTGTATTCATAGTGTAAATTTGAAATAACATGTTAATTCTATTGTTTATATTAAGATATTTTATAATTGATTATTAAATTGCAGCGTTGAGTTCCGCCAGTCAACACGCAATGTCTCCAGAATTTGGCGGGAAGTGGGGAACGGAGTGTCTTAACATTCCCTGCATCGTGCGGGATACAGCGTGAAGTTGATTTAATTTCTTTTTTGATGAATAAATTTAAAGTTTTCGTGATAATGATCGTCGAGCCAGCAATGATTGGAATATGAAAATTACGAAAATTCTTTGGAGTAGGATTGGAACTCATAACTGTATATCAACGCCTTGCAACTGCGCTATAATAAAATGTTACATATATTCTATAAAAATATAAATATATATAGTTTTAAAATTTCAGTACACGCTGTATGCTTAGAAACAGTGAAATAAAGAGGGCGCCACCATTTAGATTTGCAGTGTATTTATTGCCTTTGTGTTTAAAGAATTGTCTGACTGTGTCGCGGCGGTTGTGTGGTCGATTCCCACTGGAGGATATTAATATTTTTTTAATAATTTATACTTCGACTGTTTCCAAAAAAATAAACAAGCTATATAAACAACAAAAGGCAACGCCGAGCTTTGTCTTTTTACCAAAGCGAGGAATAAAAATTATTCGTTACCCCGAGAAAAAATCGAACTCACAATCGTCGCGTTTACAGTCAGGTAGCTGGAGTTAGCCTCAAAATTCCTTAGTAACAAATATATATATAGTATAATATATATATATATATATATATATATATATATATATATATATATATATATATAGGCGAATTCACTTATATTTAGATTCGATGATAAGGTATAAGTTTTCCGCGAATGTCAAGGTCGCGGCAGTCACGTGTTGAATATCTAAGTGAAGCAGCAAAGCAGTGAGCCAACCTGACTATGGACGTTTATCATACAATGGTAATGGCTGTAAATTTTTAATATATATATATATATATATATATATATATATATGTATATATAATAGGCAGCTAAATTGTTTGTCTGTTTGTTGTTTTTATTATCTGTTCTTATATTGATGGAGATTTCAATTCAATGTGGCTTTTCTTATTTTAGGGCATTCCTTGTGTTGTGAAGTTGACCTAATAAATATGAGTGTATGTCATAATAATAGAAATAAAATTTAATATACTGTCGGATATTATAATATTTAGTATTATCATTCTAATTAGTATTATATATAGTATTATCAATTTTTACTCAAGCATTGCAAAAAATCAATTACAAGACTAAATTACTTATTTAAGAAATACAACCTAACATTAAGAAATTCATACATATCTATATAAGCGACTGACAGGCAACAACTAGCCGGAACTACGGCGTAGAACGCTGAAATTTGGATCGTAGGTTTCATGGGGATTGTAGGCGAGCACGAAGGTTACCTGATGTTGCTTCGGGATTTTCCATTTTTTTAGCCTAACAATAGTGTTAGCCTGCACACGGAAGAGTAGGCAGAGATAATCTGAGTACCCATTTTCTGCCGAATTCTGAAGACATTGTGTGTTGACTGGTAGAACTCAACTCCGCGCTTTGCTTCTTCTTTTGTTCGAGTATATTTTTTTTTTAATAAAGAGTAACTTAAGTAAAATGTTTAGCCGTCATCTTAGACAGATAGATATTACAGTATAAAAAATCCTCCAACTGGGTATCGAATCCACAGCCGTCGTGTCCACGGAAGTTAATAATTAATTAAATTGTGCATTTTTGTGCTTTAAAACTTGCAATCGCATGTTTGATCCACGTGATAGAATAAATATATATATAAAAACGATTACAAAAACATAACATAACAATTAAATATAATATATATTTCATATTTTCATAAAAATACCCATTATTCTTTTGATAGTTGCTTTGTAAATAAAAATCATAAAAACAAATGTATCTTGTTATATGCATGTGTCTTTACTTATCATACTTTAAAATCTTTTTGGCATTCCATTGCCACGCAGTGTAGGTGCAAGACCTGAGGTATTGCCTGAGGTGAGGAGCTCAGAGCAATCCTGGGACTTGAGGTGTAGATTAAATTTCTTCGTTAATGTCACTTATATTGTAAGGCAAAAGGAATAAATAGTCTTCTTAGAATATTAAACAAAATTAGAAGAACACTTTAAAATATATATTATGAACTATTACACCTATTGAGGCCGTCGTGGCGCAGTGGCACAGGGTGTGACTGTAAAATTGACTGGTTGTGGGTTCGA
>DWAL01000149.1:0-13911 GCA_018230405.1 Heliconius hortense
GTAGCGTTTGGCGCTCCGTTCTCTCTGACTACCCCGCTAGGGATAAAGTGTGAAGTTAGTTTAGTTCAGTTTAGTATGTAGTATAATCGCTATTTCATAATTATTCATATGCATATTTGGAAGGTGATAAGTTTTTTTTTATTTTCTATGAAAAACTTTTACGGGAACAGCATATAGGGTAAGATATTTTAAACCAATACCTAAAGAAATTAATCAAGACACCTCAACAGTTTAGACGTAGGACTTTTTTTAATTTCACTATGTTTATCCATACCTGTATTTCGCATGACGAAGTTACGCATAGATACCAATAAAACAAAGGTTAAAAAACTTTGAACTTTGCCGCCAATACCTACGACTCGATTTCGGAATTGATAGGCTTCCCTTTGATAAGTTTATGCCTGCGTGCGTTGTTCTTGACAAAAGGCGTATTATTTTACAAAGATAATTTTATTATTTATTTTGTTTCAAAAAATAACTTTTACATTTTTCGGGAAAAAAAGTTATTGTATTAGGCTTTTATAGAGTAGTTAAAACTGTGGTTTCATTTAAAGTGATACTGACCAAAACATCGTGTATACATTATTATGATTAAATTATGTGATACTTTACACATTATTATTATGGTCTTAAGCAAATTTTGAAATATATTAAAAGTTGTTAAAAATCATTTAAGATTTTTGTTGTTTTTTTTTGGAATCAAGTAAAACAATATGTTTCAAACAAAGTTATAAATTTTATTTCAATATTTTTAAGTTACAAATGTTATTTAATCTTATAAAGAAGTATATCATAAACAAGCAATAAAGTATATATTTTTTAAAAAATATGCACAAGATTATTTTACAAATCTATTTTTTTTTAGAATATTTTGTTTTTGTCTTCTGTAGTTCATATTATAAAGCATGATTTTTTGCTATATACTTGAGCCTTTGTTTAATTATATCTGATGGGTATAATTAAAGACAGGCTCAAGTATATAGAGCGGGTATCTGATGTTATGCATTTTGCCATCCCTGAAGAAACGCCCCAATTTTTTTTTCCAGAGGTTGGCGGGGTGAAAAATATTGACACTAGCGTCGGCCCCGAGCACAATTATAGATTTATTTCCGATTGTTAAGAGAGAGTTATAATGTTCCTTGGTCTCGAGTAATCCGCGATTTGATGCACACGGGTATACTCTCCACATACGTAAATTTTAAATAAATTTTCTTCTTTAATATATTTACAAAATGTCAGCGTGTCGTACTTAAAAGCCATGTATGTAATGTTATAATTTTATAATAATATTTGAAATTGATAATATTGAATATTAAATATTCTCGCTCTGGTGTCGAGGCAAATCTCAACACGGCAGAATTCGGCAGAAAGTGGGGAACAGAGTGTCTTAACACTAGGTTCCCTCTGCCTACCCTTCTGTGTGCGCGATACAGCGTGAAACTGATTAAGATTATTATTTTTAAGTTATTTGAACTGCACCAATATCAAATCAAATCACTTGTTTTTGAGTGCATATCATCGCATTTCGTTTAGGTAAGCACAGCTAACGCTCCATTAATCCTGTGATCAGGAGCATCCATCTCGTATCTTCCATCTCTGACCTGAACTGAAACTGAACGAAGTAACTTCCCAAATATACCACTTCATTCAATTCTTTTAATATCTTACCATTTACACTGATCTTGCATTTCTTCCTTTTTTTCATATCTTTCAAATACCGCATTCAGGCTTAGACCTTTATTTATACACCCTGTTATTCTTTCAGAGTGTTGACTAATCCCTGCAACTCTAAGACTAAGCACATTGCTTACTTATATTCACATTTTTTATATAAAATATTAACTATTTGTAGTGTAAATTATTGGTAGAAAAAGTGAGGCGTTTCGTGAATGGCACGATATATCTTTAACAAAGACAAAATAATAAAAAATAACAGATTTTTTAACCAACGTTACACATCAATCATATTAATCGCAGGATAAACATCTGAATATAACAAATACTTTATTTGAATATCATTCGATTCTTCTAAAATCTTCAATATTTCTTCGGAAAATTCTTTTTCAATTGAATAATGATAATTTACAAATATATACTCTGCTAAAACTGTAGCTTCAGTGTTTTTTGCTTCTAACATACCTTTAATAACAAACGTTATGAACAAACCTCGGTTATTATACTGATGATGAAATACGAAATAATCGTCTAAATAAATTTTTAGAACTATCTTGTACAGATCTGTGATAGATTCAAAATATGTACATACTAGTTCTTTAACTTCAAATCCAATATATTTTCCAAATAGCGCCCCCACGATTTTTATACATTCTTTGGTCTTTTTAGTATCATTGAATATATCAGGGTCTATCTTCAAAGTCTGTTTCAAAGTCTTGTAATAGAGCATAGTTAAATGAATTTCAACATATTTGCTGAAGTATTCCTGAGTTGGCCAAATTTGGCGTAACTTTTTGAGAATCGACTCGAACACTGGGAATGGGTTCGTATAATCCTCACTCAAAAATGCTTTTGTAAATTTTAAAGCAAATATAAATCCTTTTAAATACATTCGTATTGTGTTATTTTCACCATTCGTTTTCACAAATGAATGAAGAGCATCAAAGAACGGGACGCAAACATTATCAATCGCATACTTCTGTGTTTCTTCGGATTCACTTAAAAGCAAAATTTTGCTAATAAGAAATACGTACTCACATTCACAATTATCAAGTTTTTCCGTACATTTTTCTGGAGTGAGTTGGTTTTTTATAAATTCAATCGCTATTTCATAAATAAAGGTTTTATCCGCTTTAGGAAGAAGTGGTTTCAATTCATTTAAATGGTGCTGAGCCAGATCTTTATCAAACTTGCTACAAATTTTGAACATTACGATTCGATAATCCGTTTCTATAGAACTAGGTATAGATGGCGGATGGTTCATTTTCTTCAATAATTTTGGTTTCTTAGATAAATCTATATTATCAATTATAGATTTGACAGCAGTCCACACACTGGGCAAGATATCTTTATCGTTAATAAATTTCGATAGAGCTATTTTGAGAGACGCCACAGGTCTAAATGAACAAATTTTTAAAAAGGTATCTACCGCGTATTTCGTTCCGTAAGCTAAACGAAACGAAATCTTGGCAGCATGTGGCCATTCTAATAATTTCGTCAAATATATTTGACGATCTTTTTGTCTACAAATTAATATATTATTGGCAACTGCTTTAGCTCCAAGCCAGCGCCAGTCAAGCTCATATATATTCAGAGGTGGATAAGTCTTTTGAGCATTTGCACTGAAAGCCGCTGCCATTTGTCTATGCAATTTATCACTCGGTGCACTTAAATTCTTACTTTTTAACTGTAGAATACGTGACAATACCAATTTATCAGAAGACAGAATGCAAAGCGGTCTTACGAATATTGGCTTCATATCGCTTTTTATCTGTTCCTCTATACATATTTTATGCATATCTGCTAGACCACCAGCCTCACCAAAATACAAGCATAAAAGGCGCAGAAATTTATCATAATATAATACTCGACCTTTTTCTTTAATTAACGAAACAAACGCTTTTCCAAAATCTAACGGCGATACATCGTGTCGCAGGACATTTATGTACGCCTCTTTAGTTTGTCCAAAGGCAAATGTTTCGCGGTAGAGTTCCCGACGAAGCATTCTATTGTTGAACAGAAGCTCAAGTATATTTGTGTCATCCCTAGCTAGTTTGACGAGTATATCCTTTACTTCAGGAAAATCATCAAGACACGTCTTGTATTCTGTTAAGGCTTTTATAAAAGCGTCAGGGTTTGCAGGTATAAATAGTGGAGGCAATTTTTTTGCAATTATAACTTTTTCGGTTTTGCTTAATTTATATTCTGTAAAAATCGAATGTTCATTTAAAAATGATGTCAGTAAATGTTGAGAAACAGGAGTATTAGTCAATAGATGCCGTATTACAACTGCGTGAAGTCCTTCTTGACAAAATTGTTCTGCGGTCAAACCATCAAGCCCTAGGCTTCTACCAAACTGCATGAGAAGATCCCAAGCTTTGTCATGGAGGCGCCAAATACATTGCCTGTTAACAAGTGATCTGATGACGGCTATTCGAAATGTTGTGGGCTCATTTATATGTTTATTTACTAGAAAACTTAATAATTTTTCTAATTGTTCAGGAACACCTCCGCTTTTACTAACAAGTACCAGCATTATATTAAGCCTTCCTTGTATGGTACTTTCAGTTAGTAACTTTGTTTTTAATTCAACGAAGGTACGCTCGAATCCAATGAAACGGTAACGATTGAACAAAAGATCTAAAGGTGATTTCCCGGTCGATACTATATCACATGAATATTTTGCACACTTTTTACGAATTTTACGCTTATTAAAACTTTTGAAAGAGATAAATGATGATTGAGGATCTGCATCTAAAAGTAAATCATTTTCTTCTACAACTTCAAGTTTGAGAGGCTCTGGTATTTCGTATGGCCATTCTTTAATTTTATTGTCTATTGATTTATCTACAAATACTTGCTTTTTAAATCCAGCTCTTTCGTGTACATTGATGCGCTTTATAAGTGGTTCCATTGCTTTATAGGAAAACCAATATTCAAGATAGGCAGCTCTGGCCAATTGTAAAACAAGTTGCTTTGCTTCGTCACTGTTTAAAGTGTCGGCAAAAGTCTTTATATGAAGAAGACAAGATATGTAAAGTTCAATTTTAGCAAAAATCCTACTTTTACATTTTTTCAGTACAAATTGTGTTGTAATAGAATTTAAGGGCTTCGATATATTTTTGTTAAAATATTTTTCCACTATATCCAAGTATACATTAGTATTCGATTTTAAGAGATATTTTACATTTTTAAAATAATTTTGCTCGTCGTTTATGTATCTAGTGAGCGCTGCATTATTATTAGGTAACATTTCAAAGTATAATTTGCACGCTTCAGGACATGCCTCAAAAATTATTTTTAATTGGCTAGACGTCAATTTGTCTATAATATTTGGGAACTCACTAAGAATAAATCCATTGGAGCAATGCCAAAAAAATTTTATAGCATAATCGAAATTAGGTTTGTAATAATTGTAAAACTCTTGACATGTTTGTTTATCTTTTAAATTTAAGTACAACCAGTTTTTCATTTTGTTTTTGGCTGGAAGAATCATTTCAGGATATAGGGAACTTTCAAGATACGAAGGATTGATTATGTTTTTATATTCTGGATTGAAAAGCCATATACATTTTAAGCATCTGCTTACGTAAAGCATACAATCATCTTTTAGGTTCTGCAAAACAAAATCTTCATGTTTATATTTAGAAGCTAGATCTATTTTAAATACTCGGTCAATGGGCGAGAACTCAGGCAATTTAATAACATCTTCGATAGGAATTCCCTTTTCAAATACATGCTGGACCATATTATTAAGATGTCGATGTCGTTCCTTCAGGTTGGATCCACATAAAACGATTGGTGTTTCCACTTCCATCTGAAATTATGCTACATTTACTTCTACTTATTATTCTATGGTAAATTGCTTCAATCAAATCACAGCACATTCCAACTACGAAGATATGAAAGACGTATGTATTGTATTTATATTAAGCTATTTATGAACTCATGTTTGAATAATTTTATATAGATATAAATAAACATCTATAACTGGATAATATACGAAATAAATAAATAAAGTTCTAATTCTAATTAAGAACAAGTATATACTTACTTTAAAACAGCGTCGTTAGAAAAAATTTAAACAAAATAAACAGAGTTTACTAATGACTAGTACCATTTATAGGTTTTATACCGATGACTTAAATGAGTTCATCAGTGGATTGGCGCGTCGAGCGACTTCGAGACTTTGAGAGAGTAAAAACTGGTTGAATATGACAAGTTTCACTTTCATAGTTATTTCAGTCACAAGGCAAAAGTACTCAGTGTAATGCTTCTAAATTTTTTTTAATTATATAGTTAAAATATGATTTTAATAGTATTTATTAATTGTATTTTATTATAATTTTTTATAATGATTGTAAAGTATTATACTATCGTAAAACTTTATTTATTGTTGTTGATATTTTTTATTTCTGGCGTTCCGAGCGTGCCAGTTCTGCACTAATTATTTCGCTTATATCGCGTTGAATGGAAAACACACAAAGGAATTCTCCTTTGTGTGTAAGGAACTTTTTTAACTAACAACCCTTCATTACAATTTTTCAATACAAATGTCAAAGTCAAAACCAATCTGTTTCAATGTCAAATTTGTTTAACAGAATATTTATAGATAGATTATAGATATGACATATGTATTTTATATGTCATATCTATAATCTTCATAATATCGTCATATTTATAATCTATAATAGTATAAGCAATAATTTACAATTCAATATACAATAATGGGAAAAATTGATAGTAAAAAAGAGGATTTGGTGACTTTATCGATTTATAAATTTATGTGTGGTCACTCGCATTGTAAACATATTTGTAGGTTATGTTTACGTTTTGCTAATAAGAAAACTAATTTGGAAGAAAAAATCGAAATACAAGTACCATATTACCATATTAAGTCTGTTTCGTATAATTCCATGTTAGAAGATTTAAATGTGAGACATTTTATATTATTGGTATTATTTCACTGCTCTATATTTTCGTTATTTATTTTATTATTTTGTAGGTACAAAAGGAACCGTTGTTGCCTAATATCTTATGTGAGAACTGCGAAGTCCTGACCATTAATGCTTACATATTCCTCAAACTTCGGCAATATGCTGTTGAAAAATGGAATAACTCTATTAATATTTTAACCAATTCACTGTCACATTCAGATTGCATAAAAAGTAAACATCAAACTGGATATATAATGTTTAATAAAACTGATAATATATTGTTACCAAGTGGTAAAAAACTATCTGAAAAGACGAAAAAAATTGAAGTTCTAAAAGACTTTATGAACTGTTGTCGTAAATACATTCAACAACAAAAACAAGTTAAAGATTTTCAATGCAATGAATGCAATAAGTCATTTAGCTGTTATGAATACTTGGTAAAGCATGAAAAACTTCATAATAGGTCCCCCAACCCCTGTACTAAGTGTCTTAAAGTGTTTCTAACACCAACTCAACTGGAAGAACATATGGAAAGAGTGCATTATCCTAAAACAGTCCAATGTCTTAATTGTTCAAAAAAATTTGGTACTCAAAGAATAATGAAAATGCACTGGAAGATACATCATACGCCGGCCACATGCAAGTTCTGTAAAATAGATTTCCCATCTAAACTAGAATTACGAGCCCACCTAAACAAACATGGAGCTGGCACATGTCAGAAATGCAATAACAAATTTTCATCTCAACATACATACAAATTACATTTAAAAAGTTGCGGCAAAAAAGATAACATTAAACAGAAATATATATGTGATATATGCAATAAATGTTATACTACTAAAAATGGTCTTGTCTCACATTTACGAATACACCATGACTTTTCAAAAAAAGTGTTAGCTTGCAAATGGTGTAAAAAGAAATTTGACGCAATAAGTAGACTTAAAAATCATATAGTAACTCATACTAAAGAAAAAAATTTTCATTGCGAACAATGTGGTGGGCAGTTTGTAAGTCAAGCGGCACTTACATATCATATAAGATTACACACTGGTGAAAAACCATATCCTTGTGATCAATGCAATGAAAGCTTTCTATCGTCTTCTAGAAGAATGGAACATAAACGTAGGAAACACATAGGACCAGATAAAGTATGTAGCCTTTGTGAAATGAGGTTCCTAACACAGGTCCAATTGAGAAATCACATTAAAAGACATTTTAATCCAAGTAGCAAATTGTATATAACTGATACTGATCACTATTTTCCAAAACGAGTCCGACAACCACATCTGTTAATTTAGCACTTATTTTCTGCTTTGCATTGTATCACATATAATAGTGTAGATGTGGTTCTAAACCTTGTTAAGACGATTCAAACCATTTCGGGGACATTGTATTTTCACTGACAGAAAGCCACGCTTAATCTACAAAAATTAAGAAAATTAATAAAATCAGCTTCACGCTGTATCCCGCACACAGCAGTGTAGGCAGAGGGTACCTAGTGATAAGACACTCCTTTCTCCACCTTCCGCCGAATTCTGGAGGATGATCATTGCATCGTAAGTGAAGGAACTCAATGCCGCGCTTTGCCTTGACACCATAGCGAAGAAACGAAAATATAAATTTAAGCTTGATATTTCACAAAAATTAAGAAATTAAATTAATTTTAATACAATCATTCCAAAATGTTTATTGATCTGACCCAATCAAACTTTCAGTCAGACATTGTTCCACAGCACTGCAATGGCACTCCTAATACTTAGCAATTATTTATAATTAAGTTAAAATAAAAATTCTATATTGCCCTTTATACAACTTTATTTTATTTTAACAAGACAATGTATAACAATTTTTTTATGCTTTTTTTAATACCTACTTTCATTAATAATGTAAAAAATTGATTTAATAAACTTTTTATTATCTATATAAGGCATATAATTTCATAATTCATTTTAACTTTTTAAAATTTTTATTTCATATTGCCTTGCCTTGCCAAATAGACCAGGGTAAGCACAGGGAACCTAGTGTTAAGATATCCTTCCCACACACCCCCAGTTGAGGAGCAGAACTGAATGATGTGCTTTTGCTTATTATCATAATAAAGGTATGACAAAAAAATAATTTCAGAGTTGAGTTGAACCTCCAACTCTCACATAATTAAACATCAATTTTCTGTTTGAATAATGAACCTTCTCATGTTTTGTTCTACAGGAAGGTTTGGAGGGATCATGTTCCTACCGTAATATAATTTACTACTTGGATCATGATGTCTACTAATATGTTGTTTTAGGAAATGAGTTGTAACAAACTTACGAGAACAAATCTCGCACATAAGAGTAGGCCCGACATGTTTAAATTTTATATGTTCAGCTCTAGCTGAAGCATTAACAAATCTTTCACTACAGATTTTGCAACTATAAGGCTTTTCCCCAGTGTGACGTCTAGTGTGATATAACAGAGCTTCTTTGGAGACAAATCTGCTGTTACATATGTGACATTTAAAGTTTTTCTCCCCAGTGTGCTTTATCATGTGCACTTTAAGATAACTTGGAGCGGTAAATTTTTTACCACATTCATGACAAACATGTGGTTTAGCATTGCCGTGAACAAATCTATTGTGCACTCTCAATCCCCCTGGGGTGCTGTAGGCTTTTTCACACTTCTCGCAGGAATACAACTTGTCCATGGAACTTCTTATAGGATGTGGATCAATTAAGTTATTTAAACATAAATTTACATGTTTTTCATAAAATTCCTTAGTAGTGTAACGTTTACCACATTTGGGGCATTCACTCTTTGATTTGTGCTTTTCTTCATGTGTTTGCAGTTTATCCAACCCTTGGCAAGGCTTTCCACATTCTTTACATACATATATATTGTGTTCTCGATTATGGTGATCTTTCAAAGCTTCCTCGGTACTTCTATATTGGGGACAATCAGAACATTTATATTTGTGGGTATAACTCTCGTGAGACATCAAATCCTCTTCGTTTCTAAATGTTTCCATACATTTGTCACAAGTTAAACTCCCATGAACTCCTAAATTGTGCACTTTTAAATCAATAAAAGTCTCAAAACAATCATCACAAGAGATACACTCGTAGGGTTTTTTAACTATATTATGTTTGTGCCTCTTTTGTGGTTTGTCAACATAAAGTATTCTCGACTGGAGGTCGTCAATCACCATGTATAATGATTTATTTTTGTCTTCAATTTCAATATCTGCATCTAAAGTACTGGATAAGTTTTCAAACACTTTATTTAAAATGTCGGCAGAGGTTTTACATTTTTCTATAAAACGAAGCGAAACAAGTGCAGTATTTGTGCATTCTGTACACACTGCTTCGACGCCAGTGATATCCTCAGAGACCTGTGGAAATAAAGTTGTTATAGTACATTTAAAATGAAATAATAATTATACTTTATTACAAATACTCACATTTTCACCAAGTAATTTCTCTAAAATATCAGATAAAGGATGAAAAATACCGCTAGATGGGTATAACGACACAGGATCATCAAAACGAACATATTGTTCTTTAATATATTTTAAACATAACCTACAATGGCTGTGGCTTTTTTCATTTAAAATATTTGCTACAATTACATTAAGATTCGTATCTTCCTGCATAATTAATTGATTATTGAGAATATTATTATATGCTTGATTCAAAAACGTTTAATCTAAAATCCGCGCGCTTTCCAAATTTTTCGTTCAAGAATTCGAAGGGAAATTACTAATCAAGCGCCATTTTATGTCAAACAGTGAAGTCTTAATTTGAGTGCCGTTTAAGTTTTATTTTTATTCATGACAATTTTTTTACTTATAAAGGGTATTATATTATTTTAATACTTTAAAAGACAAAACAATTGGACAAAGTAAATTTCTTGACTTATGTGAATGTAGTTAAAATTAAGACTGCGCTGCCAGTGTAAAAACAAATATTTTGAAATTCTAGTATTTTTTTGTCAATATTTTTAAAGTTCTTTTAGTATTATTCTGATAATTTCAAGCACTGTAGTAGAAAAGAATTTAATATTTTGGCTTACTATACCGAATCGGCTTGTAGAAATGTATAATATCGACTAATTTAGATAAAAAATAGGAAGTTATAATTAAAATGAAATATATTTGCAAAATAATTTATTGCTACATTTTCATAGATATATATGTATTTATATATATGTATGAAGCACAAAAAATGTAATAGTGTAAAAAATTACCAATACCATCTAGAATCAAGACCTAAGACACGTTTTTTGGATGTAATTGTATCAATAAATTTGTAAAATATATTGCCGGCATCTGTAAGGACTTGGTCGAAGTTTAGCGGAAATTGTGGTGTCGTGTCTAGAACAATATTTTTATATTGTTATTCAGTTCAATCATAAATAATAATGTGACAAAATTATTAACTTTATACATCACAGTACTTTAAGAACTTACTTTCGGTAGACATTTCATGATATTCATCATCTATTAAGCTATGAGTAGCATGTGTTATACCCGAAAAGACCTGAATATGTGAGCAAAATTGTTAAATATAACAAGTTAATGTATTAGTAATGTCATAAAATAAATATGCTTACTACATTTATCAATAGTATGAAAACTAAATGATCCATTGTTATTAAAATATTATTTATTATAATATTATATTTAAAATTAAATTTACTATAATTTCAAACTTGTTACATCTGACAATTTTTAATCATTATTCTGAGTGTCAATAGCACAGACTGAAGGTTTATTAATTGTTTTAAGCAAATAAACGTTAAAACCGTAATTATATAAAATTATAATTTATAATATACATATGTATGTATAAGACAACCAATATGTGTATTACTTACTGTACATAAAATAAATCAAATACACAGCAGAGTAGGCAGAAGGAATCTAGTGCTAAGATATTTCGTTCCCCATTTTCCGCCGAATTTTGGAGGCATTGAGTGTTAAGTGGCAGAACTCATCACCGCGCTTTGCTTCGATACCGAGCGAACAAATTAAAATATTAAATATTTATTTCTTCGAATGGTGAGCAAACCCACATCCAGTCGCGTTTATAGTCATACACTTTTGCCCCAACTGACCTCAATATAGATTACTGTATATACATTTTATTTTCAGTAGCCCTCTTTATAATCTGTATCTATTGAATTTACGTATAATCTGTACAAGTAATTAGAAAAAAGTTGTGTATCTATGACGTTCAGTCAACAATAAGCAAAATGGCTGAATCTCGTTGGAGTACGACAGACGTCCCGTGAAATACGCGTTGTTTTCTTAAAGAAAAAAATAATTGTAAATAAACTTTTTAGTGCAAGTGTTGCTCTTGAGGTGCCCCGTGCTAGTGTATGTTATTTCTTCACTGTGCTAACGTTGTGATAACACCTAAATAAAAGTAAAGTTTTGTAAAGTGTGTTTTGTGTTGTTTTCACGGTGACCGTCAGTTTGCTGTCTGTTTTGGATTTATGTTTACTTGGTTACGGTTAGTACTGAACTTTTAAGTTACTTCTATATTCTAATACAATATTTTTTTAGCAACATCTACTTTTGATGCGTGTAAATAGTTTCAAAAGTTTTGACAGATTTTTTTGTCTCGCATATTATAATATTATCGCCATGAGTGCAAGCGAGATGGTGTTGGCAATAGCAGAGTACATGAAGTTGTGTCACTCCCCACGGACCACGGCGATGGAAAGTGTGCCGCAGATTATTGTTTTGATGGTGACCTATTACGAAATACTAGATTCATAGAGTAGTGTCGGGTCAGAGGTCATCCACAGGCAATTGGAGGTCGCCCTCTTAGATTGACTGACATAAGGCGCGTAGGCCGCCGCTCCAGCGCCTATGGTGACATCATTTTTACTTATTTTAGAAAACATTAGGTATTGTTTACATTTGAGATGATTATTTGATAATACTGGCGGCAGCTAGTCTATTAATGTTGACGCCCAAATAATTTGTTTTATTGTTACGTTTATCAAAGGATGTAAGTAGATTAGGTCAGTACATGACTTGAGTGACAAAGAGGTGACTAGCGGGCCAATAAGTTTCAATTACAACATTTATTAAAGTAAAGGGACAGTATGTCTCTAAAGTTTAATCTAACCAGCCATGTTATCAGTAAACAACTATTATCATAAACAAGCTCTAAATCAAACAGTATTACAGTTTAAAATAATGGCTTTTATACTTAAGTAAGTATCAGGACTTAATTAATTTTGCTGAGTTAATGTTTTTACATTTTTCTATTACTTGGTAATAGGTAATATTTATAAATAAATAATTATCATGTGAGGCAGTTGTGGAGTAGTGAAAGAGTGAATGTTAATGCAATGGTTATTGGCAAAAACATTAAATCAACACTATTAATTCTGATGGTATATAGATAATGGAATGTCTTGACACTCAGCTTTCATTTCCTATGTTGTCACAGGTTATTTATAGTGTAAAACTGACGAAAACTGTGTGCTGTACCGTATGGCTTTTTAATTATACATTCTTATTTGATCAAAGTTAAGTAAGTAGTTGATCAAATAATTAATGAGATATAAATAAGTTCATAAAAAAATACCTCTATTTAATTTATATTTGAGGCTGTCATGGCATGGCAGCAGAACAGTCCAACTGTAGATAACTTGGAATGAGTTGTTTTCATTTTGTAGCTCTGGTAAAAAGATAAAGTGCCATAAAGTTCTGCCATGCAAAAAATTTATTGTCTTAATTCTAAGCCTCTGTGTATCCTGATATACATGTGAGACAGTTTAAAGCTACTTTTTGTATAATTTATATTTCAAAATAACATATATGAAATTATTACATAGGTAATGTCTTAATTTTAAGTATCAATAAAATAATAAAAATTTGTAATTTTTTGTGTATATTTTGTAACCACATTAACAGATTTTACATACATAACAAAATAGAAGAAACAGGTTAATAATAACTTAAAACATAGGTATATTGTATATATTTATAATTTTTTTTCAAGTAAGTTTTATATTAGAACAGATTTGGAACTGAAAGTTCCAATTCTGTTCTCCTGTAAAACTTCTCTTTTGATATGTCCATTTATATATAGGAACCATTGATATATTAGAGTTTTGCTTTTAATGAATATATCAACTATAATTAATTTAAAATGGTTTTAAGATCAATAATAGAAGTCTAGTAAGCCGTGCCGTGTTGTGCCGTGTGATCCTGGCCTAGAATAGGATCACCCTGGTACTGGTGGTGTCATTAGAGGCGACTAAAGTACGTGTGGTAGAGTCACGTCGCCAGCAATGGCAATACGCA
>DWAL01000150.1:0-13884 GCA_018230405.1 Heliconius hortense
TAATAATCGTGTACCGTTTATAAAGAGTATTTTACTTCAAGTATGTAATACTGAACAGGTGACCTCGAGAATGAAGAAGAGATCTTAGAGTGGCTAGTAAACCAACTGGAAAAGGATGAAATCGAAGATGTCACCGACGAAATGTTAGACCGCCTTATTAAAGACGGAAAGACTGTTGCTGTGCTGTTTTGTAAGTATTATTAGATGGCGACTGTTTAATTTTGTTAAAATATTATTAATGTATTTTTTGTGTTATGATATTTTAGATGATAACAATGACCGTAAATCTCAGAAAGTACTTAATGAGTTAGAAAATATTGATGATGAATGTGATCAGTTGGGAATTGCATTTGTAAAAATTGACAATGATGATGAAGCTAAAGAATATGGTATAGAAAAAGTCCCGACTTTATTATACTTTGAAAAAGGCATACCAACATACTACGAAGGAAACTTAGAGGAAGAGGAAAAAGTTTTAAATTGGCTGCGTCACCAAACAGAAAGTGATGAAATTGAAGACATCACAGATGAAATGCTCGATTTAATCATTGAAAAAATGCCATATGTTGCAGTTTTGTTCTGTAAGTATGTGCATAGTAAACATTCTTTCATGTTTTTAGCAATTATAAAGACAGTGTTTTTTACATACTCATATTAATTAAAGAACTGACATAAAAATGAGATACAGTCATTTTATTTTGTTGCAGATGACAAGGATCAAAAAAAGAGTCAAAAAATTTTGGCTGAATTAGAAAATATTGACGACGAATGCGATCAAAATGACATCGCCTTTGTTAAGATTGATGATGATAAGGAAGCCAAAGAATATGGTATTGAGGTAATACCAACAATGGTGTTCTTTGAAAAAGGTATACCTCACATGTACGAAGGTGATCTTATGAAAGAAGAAGAACTATTAGGCTGGTTACTGCATCAAAAACGTCACAGTGAAATCCCTGAAGTCACAGATGAAATGATGGACAAACTGATAGATACTGCTCAATATTTGGCTGTTATCTTCTGTAAGTTATTTTATAAATATATTGTAACAAAAATAATAGCTTACTTCATTATGACATGAAATACAATGACTATTTTGTTATAAACTTAGCAATTTCTTTTTGTAGACGATAAAGATGACAAGCAGGATATAAGAATCTTGAATGAGCTAGAGAATATTGACGATGAACTGGAGAAAGAAGGTATTGTAATTGTAAGGATAGACAATGAAGCTGAAGCAAAAGAGTACGGCATTGATCATCTTCCCACACTGATTTATTTCGAAGAAAATATACCTGCTATTTACGAAGGAGATCTCCTAAATGAAGATGAAGTATTAGAATGGTTAATTGAACAAAAAAATAGTGCTACTATCGAAGAAGTAACTGATGAAATTTTAGATGATCTTATTGAAGAGCATGAATATGTGGTAGTTTACTTCAGTAAGTTTTAATCATAACTTTGTAAAAAATGTATAATCAATGACTAGACAATTTTAAAATTATACTCATCCCAAATACTAAAAGTTCTTATATCTTTAATATCTGTAATTGAAAATTTATTTTTAAGTACGGCATAACATTTTGTAATGAAAATACTTGAAGATTAACCAAAGGTTTTGCAAAAAAAATTTTTAATTTGTTAGGTGGAAAATGCGAAGAGGGCGAGGAGTGCGATAATATTTTAGAAGAATTAGAAAATATTGATGACGAGCTCGATGAAACAGGCATTATCTTTGTAACAACTGAGGATATGTCATTAGCTAAAAAATATGGAATTAAAAACTTCCCTACACTTGTTTTCTTCAGAAATAAGGAACCTCTGATTTACAAAGGTATATTAAATATAATAATTAATTTATTTTACATCATCATTATCATCAATTTCATTAATATCCTTATATTATTAAAAATATATATGTATATTGTTACAGGTGATATTGAGGACGAAGATGAGGTTTTGGCCTGGTTAACTGATGAAGATACTCTTGAAATCCCCGGTAAAATTGAAGAAGTAAACTCCAAAATGTTGGAGAAAATTTTGGAAGAAAATGATCACATAGTAGTTTTCTTTTGTAAGTTACATAAATATAGTTACTTTATTCATTTAATTTTACCACCATTAAATATAATTATTTTTAAACATATTTTTTAAGACAAAGAAAATGATAAAAAATCTCAAAAGATCTTAAGTGAGTTAGAAAACATTGATGATGAATGTGAAGAGAAAGACATCGACTTTGTAAAAACATCTGATGAAGGAGTTGATAAAGAATACGATCTTCCTGATTTACCTGCATTAGCTTTTTATAGACATAAATTTAGAACAATTTACGACGGCGATCTTATGCATGAAGAAGCTATTCTTAAATGGGTGTTAGAATTACATGATACCCAGCCAGATGTAATTGAAAATGTTGACAGGAAGACTTTGAAGGACCTAATTGATGATGTTGAACATTTAGCAGTGTTTTTCTGTAAGTTTCATCTCTTGTATATTTTAAATTTATATATTCTTTTATTTAGTTATACTTTGCAAATTAAAGTTAATTATAAAAAATAATTAAAAATGTATATAATTTGTTTTAGATAGCGAAAATTGTGACACCTGTGACGAAATTTTAGAGGAATTGGAAACAATTGATGACGATACAGATAAGCATGGTATACAATTTGTGAAATCAAAAGATTCTAAACTGGCTTCTGATATTGGTATTTTCAGTTTCCCTGCATTAGTATACTACGAAACAGGAGTACCGATTATGTACGATGGTAAGTGCTATATAGTTTTAAAACAATATTGTTAATGATTTGTTATTGAATATAGATTTTAATATATTCTGGTTATAAATTATGTCAAAATTAATAAATATTAGTTATTTTTATAGAAATAACTTTTTTCCTGTTTATAGGTGACTTAAAGAATGAAAATAAGGTTCTCCAGTGGCTTGTAGATCAAAAAAGTAAGAATCCACATCCATTTAAAAACTTTATAGTGTAATATCTGTTTAAGGTCTAAAGATTTATTAATGTATTACAAATAATGATTTATAAAATATTACGTGCATGACATCATTTTTGACTTCTTTTTAAAAAAATGTTTTATTATACCTACGCCTTAAATACTGGATGTTTGAGCTATGTCATTTTGCATGACAGTTACTAATGCCTGCAGGTGAAGATAGCCACCAGCAAAAAAATAAAGCTTACTCTAAAATAAAGGCCAATGCAGATGTTGATAAAAAAATGGGGATTCCACGAAGTCGTTATAATATACCGTTGCCCAAAAAAGATCTTAAGACAACCGAGATCAGGCAATTTGGGCACTTGAAGGTGGTTTACCCTGCTACTGGAGCAAAAAAACGCCAAGATGGCATGGACCATAAAAAAAGCCGACACGATAATGATAATAGCAACGACGACGATGATGATGATGATGAAGACGACGATGATGATGACGAGGAAGACAGTGACGAGGATAATAGTGACGATGATGATGGCGATGATGATAATGACGACGATGACGATGATGTAGACGATGATAATGACGATATTGATAACAACAACGATAATAATGATGTGGAAACTGGTAATAGTCTAAAAAGTTTTTTGAAACAAAAGTTTTCACTCTTTAATAGTCCTGTAAAAAAATATATAGGCAAACTTAAAATAACACATTCTATTAGAATCAAAAAGTCTAAATCTAATAGTATTGATGACGAAAATAACGATAATGACGACGATGACATTGACAATGACGATGATGATGACGATGAGGATGACGATGAGGATGACGATGAGGATGACGATGATGATGACGATGACGATGAGGATGACGATGAGGAAGATGACGATGATGATGACAATGACACCGATGATGATAATGATGACGATGACGATGATGATGAAGACGACGACGATGATGATGAAGACGACGACGACGATGATGACGTAACTGATAGTAAAGGAAAATATGGGAGGGTATATAACTATAAAATTGGTAAAGGCCATCATCTAGATCTAACCAGTAATGACGACGACGAAAACGACAAAGAAGATAGTATATTCAGTAGGATAAAGAAAACTATAACAGGTAAATTAGTAAAATTGAACCCTGAGATGTGACCCTGCACGGAGGCACAGATGTACCCCAATCACACATCTGCATGGTCAAATAAGAACCCGCATGGGTCCTTACACCAGCTGTTGCCTGCAGTCATTCGCGAACGCTTACCAATGATTTAAACGTTTTTCACTTATTACTAACATAACATTTAGATTAATAGCGCGCCTTACGGTATGCGCGTAAAAGTAAAAAATATGCACAGTATTAACGCAGTTAACTTTATTTATTTAGTTATTTTGACGGGTATAAACAACAAATTTTTACTGACTGCAGGCGATCGCTGTTTCTACATCGGATTGGGGGCGAAACCGGCCGTCCCAAAAATGACTTACGAACCCTACCAGTGCTGTCCCACTAAAGTTCAGAGCCCGACAAAAGTAGCGAAGGCGACTCCGACCAAGGTTCCTGCTAAGAAACTCGACAAGGACAATAAACCTGCTGCAGCCGAAAAAGCGTCTAAGGGTAGAAACAAGGCCCTGATTAAACCAGAAAAAGCAGGGAAAGGGAAAAAAGGTTTATTCGGCTCTGATAATATTTGGTGGTGGTAAAAAGTTAATGTTAGACAAGTGATAAATGTCACACAATTCGATTAATAGAGGCGCGTGCGTAGCATCAAGCGGACACGATAGTTATTCAAAACGCCGTACGGTTTCTCCTCCAAAATACTCTAATCCGGCTTAACTGCATCAACTTGCACATATCACATTAACATTAAAAGCATTAATAACCTCGTGTCCCTTGATCCCTGCGAGCACTTACCAGGGTTGTATTTATGTATTGCATACGGACTGTATTAATAAACCGACAGTTATTTCTTATAAAACAAAAACAAAAATGCGAATGCAGCCCGCACTTACTATATAATATGTACTCGTATATCAAAAAGTAACGCTTTTGATATCTTTATGTTTATTGAGAACTTGTGGAGACTAAATATTGGAATGTCTAGTGATGTTGTAAAAGATGTATAAATCGTTATTATTGAATGTTAATTAATTCCAATATTTAGAAATTAACGAAATGGAAAAACAACAGCACGGGCATTTTAAATGTAACTTACTCGTTTTGCCACTTGAAAGACTTATTGTTTTAAGGATTTCATGTTCATATAGTTTTCTAGTCTTCATGGAATCTCATTTGTTACATTTATTTATAGATTATACAATATTAGTTTCAACGATTTAAGCATAAATAAAGTAAAAAATAAGAGCAGTAACACAAAACTTGTAGACTTCACATTGATAGTATTATACAATTATATTTTCTTGAAATCATGTCAATCGCAAAAATATTTAGACTATTCGGCAGTACGACCTCTCTCTCGTCTTGCGTAGCAAGTATATGTTCATAGGTTGTAATGTTTGGCCGCAAATTCGCATGAATGTTTCATCTATTTATTTATTTGTTATGTTTAATAATCGAATCTACTTTAATATAATTTTTGTTAATAAATATTTTTTTCTATAATTTATCTATTATTACTCATTTGAATTAAAATGATGTCAGCATGGTGTTGCCGTAGTTGTCGCGCATGCCATATGTTGGATGTACTCTGGTGAGTTATCAAAAACAGTAAAATGGATGTGGTTTCTTTATTTATGACTTTGAATTTTAGCGGCTGAATGTTTAGTAACTAGTAATACGTAAACAATTTTAGGAAACTTATTGGATGAAACTGAAGTTCTAGATTGGATGGTTAGTCAGAAGGAAGACGAGAGTATAGAAGAAATAAATAGAGATAAATTGTTCAAATACATTGAAACTAAAGAATTTTTAGCTGTTGTATTTTGTAAGTATAGTTAATACTTTAATGATCTTAAAATGTTTTTTTTTAATTCAGTAGTCACTTATTTCTTTTTATTTTTAGATAAAGAAGAAGATCCTTTAAGTCCCAGAATATTAAGACACGTAGAACTTATAGACGATGAAGCTTCTGAATATGGTATAAAGATAGTGAAGTGCAGCGATCGTTTAATGGCAAAAAAATATGGATTTAGAAATCCGCCTGGTATCACTTACTTTAGGAAAACTAAATACATTAACTATGACGGTGATATGGATGACGAGGAAGAAATATTGGACTGGCTGACAAACCCCGAAAATATGGAGCTTACTGATCACATTGAAAAGGTTAACAAAAAAATGTTTCAAAAAATAAGACAGACATCAGACTACGTGGCGGTATTCTTTTGTGAGTTTTTTGGTTCAAACATTTATTTGGTTTGTTTTAAATAATCATAAAGTAATACTTATAAAGGATTGTGTATCATTGCGTTTTTTCCTGAAATTCTATCTGTATTCCATATATGACATGTTTTAGACAGTAATGACTGCAAACAGTGTCCAAAGGTGCTACTTGAAATTGAGCACATAGATGACGACGCCGATGCCGCTGGGATAAATTTCGTGAAAATTGATGACCGTCAAATGGCTAAGGAATTTGGAGTATTCGCCCTACCCGCTGTGCTATTCTTTAAATTGGGTTCAAAAGATCCGGTCATATTTGCAGGTATAGTGTATTCAATATTATTTTAAAGAGTACATAAAAATGTCATTATTAAAAGTCTTACAGAAAGCTGCCACGGATTTAGTTCATCGTGTATCCCGCACATAAGAGACTAGGTAGAGGGAATCTGAGAACATAGTATTAAGACACTCAGTCCTCCGTTAAGGTCTGTTTCCGCTGATTTTTATATGCTTTTTGTGTTGAGTAGCGGAACTCAAAGCTGCGCTTAGTCTCGTTACCAGACCGAAGAAATTATTAAATATTTCATTCCCTCGAATAGGAATCTAACCCACAACCTGTCGCATTTACAGCCACAGTTTGTGCTCTCTGACCTCTAAATACATATACATTGTTAATAAATTCACAGGCGATCTGTATGACGGCCAGCAACTCCTAAGTTGGCTACTGACACAAAAGAATCCAGCAGGTGACGTTATAGAGGCTTACGAAGGGCAAGAATTACTTGATTTGATAGAAGAATCTACTTCTGTAGCAGTATATTTCTGTAAGTGACATAACAAATATTCGTCAAGTAAAGAAATATTTAATTTTAACTACTCCGTAAGCATAATAAATAATTTTATCAATGTTAAGTATTAATAAAAACTACATACCATAACATATATAATATACGATATAACTCATGGGAAACTCGATGAAGCAATCAAATTCAATTTGAAATCAATTTGTAATAATTATTACTTTTTATTAGGGAATAAAACATTGTGTGAATTATGCAATGCAAAAGCAACGAAAAAGCCGAAAAAGAGTATTAGAGACCACGACGAAGACGAAGGACTGGAGCTAGATGGTACTCCTGTCTTAAGACATAAATATATGTCCGACATTGAAATGACCCGTCTTGTTTTGATAATACCATGTCCTTCTTTTGTTGCATGTAGCATGGCTATTATATTAGTGTCCTAAAGCTCTGTCACTCGACCCTGTATGTTTGCACTTTAGTCTATTCCAAATCATTATTGATTGTATTGTAATTTAATTATATTTGTTAAACCCAAAACTATTAGACTTTCCTTTTACTTCCAGTACGGTAAAAACAACAACTACATTTATCTTTAGGATATCCTAAAAATCTGGTTTTGATTTCCTATTAGTAGATTTTTATCCCAGAGTTAAACACATGTCCTTGGATTTCTACGACAAAAATATGTTAAGATAAATAATATAAATATTGTTTTTAGATTCTCTGGAGTGTGAACAGTGTGCCGGTATTTTGGAAGAACTGGAAAATATTGACGACGATTGTGATAGACATGGAATAAAATTTGTTAAAACACAAGATTATTCTATAGCAGAAGCATATGGTGTCACAGACTTTCCAGTTTTGGTTTATTTTGAAAACAATATACCGAATGTTTATGAAGACTCGTTAGCTGAAGAAGAAGAAGTGCTTCAGTGGCTTATTACTCAGAAAACAGAAGATCGCATTGAACTCATAACAAGGGTAATGCTTGAAAAAATGGTGGAAGAAACTCAGTATTTGGCTGTTTATTTTTGTAAGTATTCTGATATACTTAACAGTACCACTTACCAGAACAATAATATTAATTTAATCATCTTAATTTAATTCTTATAATAAGAAATATTCTTCATTTAAGATAAAATAAACTGCCATATTTGTGATCATATACTTGAAGAGTTGGAAAAAATTGACGATGAGTGTGACGTCTACGGAATTCATATGGTTAAAATTCAAGACCCACAGCTTGCCAAGAGATATTCAATAAAAACATTCCCGGCAATGGTCTATTTTAGGTGAGAAAAATTAATCGCATATATTATGAAAATATTTTTAATAAATTTTTACCTACATATATATATAATTTCATTGTAGAAATGGAAATCCTCTACTCTTTGAAGGCGACTTGCAAAACGAAGAGTCCATTCTTGAATGGTTAATTGATGATGACAATCGTGAATTAGCTGATGAGATTGAATCTGTTAATGAAAGAATGCTTGATAGGCTTTTATTTGAATCCCACCTGCTTGCTGTTTTCTTTTGTAAGTATATAAATATTTGAAATGTTAAATCTAGTAAATATTTTACATTTAGACATTGAAAATATTTTAAATTGGATATTTTAACATGCACCAATGGCTTGACATGAATATGTATGACGAATGACAAATAAAAAAAACTTCATTTTAAATTCAACAGATGATGAAGAAGACTGTCAAGACTGTCAAGATATTCTTGAAGCTCTTGAACAAATTGATGGGGAAGTTGATCAATATGGAATAGATTTTGTCAAAATAGCGAGTCACGAGGCAGCTGTTAAATATAATATAATCCATATACCCTCACTTGTGTACTTCCGTAAGCGAACACCAATGTTTTACGATGGGGACTTGCATCAAGTGGACAGAGTTCTACAATGGTTGACATCGCAAGATGTGTTTGAATTGAAGAATGAAATTGAAGAAGTGAATAGAAAAATGTTAGACAAATTACTTGAGGAGAATGAATTCCTTGCTGTTTACTTCTGTAAGTTGTCTTGATCGACCAGTTACTTAGTACACAAAGTAACACTATAAATACATATGTCTAGACTTTTATTAAATTTTACAGACGAGAACTCGGCAGAGAGTCGTATGGTGTTAGACAAGTTAGAAAATATTGACAGTGAGACAGATAACTTGGACATAACGTTCGTAAAGATGCACGACACTAGATACGCCCGTAAATGGGGTGTTACTAAGTTGCCAGCTATCGTCTATTTTAGAAAACGCTTCCCCAGTATATATAGAGGTAATTTTTCTTTTAAATTTGAAATGAAAAAAGATATTTAACACTTTTGTTGCGTATCCAAATCATATTAATAAATTGCAAAACATTGTTAAGAAGTTTAAGTAATTTAATTAAATTGTGGGGCGACCCTTCAGGCTCGGTTTAAAATGAGTGAAAACTGGAGAATTGAGTGATTTATGATGAAGATCTACCTCTCCTGCGTGTGATATAAATTTAAAAGCATCTAGATTTTTAGATGTTTCAAATAATCCGATTAACAAAAATTATTGTTGTAAAGTTTTTATTAATTTAGAACCGGTATGGTTTCTTACAGGTGATGTAATGGCTGAAGGTGAAGTATTAGAGTGGCTGCGAAAGAACAGATTTAGGCAGCCAGAGCTGAATATATTTATGTACGCTTTAATAGCTTTATCGATAGCATTCGTGATCTACACCGCCTTCCTCCTGCAATGTTTCAAGCCTCTATCTTCTCAATCTGCACAGCATCCTAAACAGGCGTGAAGTTATTTATTAATTATAGATAATGCTGTAATGTTGACTGCCAAGCCTAGCGCTTATTATATAACTTATTATCTTTCACTTTACAATATATTCCAACGTTTTTAGAAAAGGAAGTTTCAATTTAAGCGTTTCATAAAATTCGGGAAAAATTAGACAATTTTGTTTATCATTTTAAAACTAAGAAGATAAGTAGGTATCGCTATATTATATATATACACATAGAGACTAACCGTAACATGGGATCAAACTTTTATATATTTTAATAGATTTTCGAACAAATTGCAAAATTAACGAACTAATAGATGCGTCGGTTTGTCTCGGGCTATCATATTTTACTTGTACATTTGTATGAAGAAATACAATGTTAGCAGCTTAAAGCACTAATAATGTTTTATTTATTTACTCGTCACTTTCTAAAATAAAGAAAACACTTTGATAAAAATAAGTGAATGAGAAATGTCGTTCGAAATATTGTCATGCTCGAATTACCCTTTTTATATTGTGCTAGAGTATAAAATTGTTCGGCATTTTGAATTCATTTAAGACTGTCATTTTAATTTTGTTGCCGTCTTCTTTACTATTTATGCATGCGGTTTTGCTATTTTAATGTTATAATTCTTATGGAAAGACATTGGACATATGTAAGTTTCACTAATTCTCGTGGTTAATAAGGAATATTATGTTTTTTTTTCTTTATCTACTATCGAATTCGTCCTCGTGCTGAGTTATTAACATATTCCAGGCTATGGCCTATCTCGTTGATGTTTGTAAAGTTTTATCGTTATTATTGTTTTGATTTATCAATTTTATTGCCGTAAAGTAAGGTATAATTTAAACTATCTTTCGGACTCGCAGTTTCATTCACTTCTTTGTCATTCCCAAGTTCAATACCTAAGTATTTACTTATATAAAGACAAGAAAAGGGAAAAATGACAAAATTTACATCCGTAACTGGATTGTTCCGGTACATATTATAATACATATATATATATATATATATATATATATATGTATATTATATATATATATATATATATATTATAACCTATAATTTATAAATACATAATATAAAAAAATACTTTTCTTCTAATAGCGAGTGCTGTACGAATGTCACTTGTTGTGCTCAAAGTAACGCGCGCGGAACTGGCGTGCGTGAAATTGTTAAAACTTGTATATAAAATGTAAATACTTAAAATAAATAAAAATAGTAAAATATATACAAATGTTTTTTTTACTATACCTATCTCGAGAAAATCAAATTGTGAAGCAGTGGAATATAATTTTATTGAAAAAAAAAACTTCTCTTGCAAAACTCGGAAAATGTGTCAAGGTAAAAATGATATTATATAAATAAAACTAATATATAAAAAAAACAGTAACAAAATCAATAAAACTTTATTCCTTTTTTTATAGTAAAATAAAAATATACGAAATAAAGAATTACATTGCTATAATAATTTTATGAATTAGCTCCAGGTATACAAACATAGATAAGACTTTAACAGAGCATTTAAATATTACAATAGGAACAAAATACTGGCATATCTATATTATATAGCTATAAATAAAAAGAAATGATATATAGATTATCTTGTTCTTATCAAACATTTTTGGGTAATTTCCTTTCTTGATAACTTTCAAAACATTTTTTATTATCAAGCAACTATTTTAAAACCAATATTTTAATAAAATACTCTAATGTGACATCATTTTTATGAAAAGTAAATCTTAATTCTTACAATAAAACTAATTATATTTTGTATCTTATGTTTTTGGATTTTGATTATATAACATCATATCTTATATTTGGTATCCGTTTTAAGGTTTTTAAAATATTTTTTGTTACGTTTACGCTTTTACTACCTGAATTTGTGACATTGTATGTTGTAGCGGAACTCAACGCTGCACTTTGTTTCGCCAGAACGAGGAAAAATATTTATTTTATTTTACACCGAGTCAGATGCTGTCTTCTGAAATTTGCACGGTAAGTCAGAATCTAACAACTTTCAATTCGCGAGGCTTAAGCTGAGATTTGCATCTGTGTGAGTGATTATAAAAATATAAAGAGAGAGTGTAAAATTTGATATGAAATCAGAAAAACAAATCTAATATAAAAAATAACTATCAATTACAATTCATGATTTTTTCTCTAGTCTAATGTGTCCTTCGAGTTAATAATGGATCCCATCAAAAACAATAATGTTAAATGAGAGCCAAGTTAAATGTTGTTATGCGTCGTTCTCGTCCTTCACCGACGAAAGAATGGGTGATATAGATTATATGCCGAGTTCTGTGTTCACTTGAGATAAAATTCAAATTCTTAATAATAATTTCTTAATAATTTTTTTACGTAGCCTGTACGTAAAAAATGTTATATTTGTAAGTTAGTGCACTTGCTTTTTCTGGACTTATATATATAATTTATTACACCTACATTAAATAAATATTCATATAAATGCAAAGCTCAACTTAGACATCGCGGGCTGTACCTATTAACCTACTTCATTTTTTTAAAACAAAAAAAGTATCTTTATAACATAATAAGTATTTAATTGTTTACAATATTATTATTGACAAATCGTTATGGAAATCCTAGTAATTGTAAAATAAAATAAAAAAATCAGCTCCACGCTTTATCCCACACACAGCCACAGGCAACTAGTCTCACACACTCCGTTCCCCACTTTCCGCCGAATTCTGGAGGCATAGCGTGCATAGTGGCAGAACTCAACGCCGCGCTTTGTCTCGACACCAGAGCGAAGAAATGCAAATATAAATTGAAATAAATATTTAATTTCCTCGAGTGGGGATCCACAATCAGTCGCGTTTAGAGTCACACTTTTTGCCTCTGCGCCACAAACAACACACAATATTATGCAATTTTTTTTTAACTTCATGATATGATTATTTTTCGTTACAATATATTTTTTTATTATACGATTTTTTTTTGTTACGAAACATGCAAAAACTATTCTTCCCTATATAATAATCTACATATAATTAAAAACTAAAAATTAATTATAATACCCAAAAAAGTTACAGTGAAGAAATGAACAAAAAATATATTATCTAGTAAAAGCGTGATTATTTAATCATATAAATTTGTGAATAAAATAATCAAAGAACATGCGAGGAAATAATTCAATTCGAAACTATACTACAAACTAGTAGTTTAGAAGAACTATGTGTGCACAACTACACTTAATTTTTTTTTAATGAAGAATCTGATAATTTACTATATATTTTTTATTCATGATTTAGACCACTTTCACTCTCCCGTCTTTTATGTGACTACTATGCAAAATATGTTTCTAACTAGAAATTAATATAAAAAATATTAGTTCTCATAGAAAATATTAAACAAAATGGACAATTCAAGTAATTAAAGACTCAATACTTAAGGCACGTTATAGAAAACTGACAACATTACGTAATAACCAAATGTGTGTTTTCATGATTTTTTAAATACTTTGATTTCTCAGTCTCGAATAGTTCCACCAGTTTGGTGGTGAACTTCGCGTGAATCGCGTCTACATCTTCATTTGATGGGTTCAGGTTCTTTTCTATTTCCATAGGTGCTCCCACTGGAATATGGAAAATATACTTATATAAATCTACCAATATTCAACAGTTTTAACTTTTAATCCAATAGAACAATTTTATTTATTAGGTACCTAAAAACGTAAAAATAAAGGTTTATATACGGAATGTTAGATAACTATGATTTTTTTAATCATAACAAAATTTTCTCGATTTAGAAAATTTTTAATCATATAAAGAAACTATTATTATTTTATTACCCGACTACATGGGAAGATGGGGAAAGTTGTACAAGCGTATGTGTGCACTATTCAATTACAAAGCAACTGATAATGTACTACCTGTAGTATACGAGTATATTAAAGTATTTTATGTTCAAAACAGTTAAATTGTTTTCGGTTCCATGAAAATAATAAATAAATATTTGTAAAAACAAAAACCC
>DWAL01000151.1:0-13872 GCA_018230405.1 Heliconius hortense
AATAAAATATACATATAATAAACCATATATAATCCTTCCCTGAGAAATACTCTACATAATGGTAAAAACCGCATCAAAATCCGTTTGGTGGTTTAGAAGAAGAAAACGTAGAAAGGCCAGACAGAGACAAAATGTTTCTTATTTTATAAGTTATAGAGATAATAGCGCTATTATAGTAGACGTTTTAATAAAATATAAATTTATATATATATAGATACTAAATTGTTTGTTTCTTCCCTGTGGATATCATAAAAGCCGAGCTAGAAGTATGATAAATAAATAACATGCAAATATAATAAAGTCGGTACGTAATAAAATTGTCGAGTCAAATCTTGAGCTTGAATTAAATATATCCACAGTGAACGCAGAACTTCTGTATAGATTTCCGCTTCTCTTGTCGATGCGGACGAGCTTGACACATATGTTCAGTATTAATTAAGCTTGGCTTTCATTTCTCGTGTATACTACATTGCTACATATGTATTTTATGGGATTTTTTATTTTCTAGTGTGACTTACCTGTTGAGCTCATCGCAATTTCAATTCATATACACAATTAACTAGTCAGGATATATATTTTTTTTATTTATCAGCAAAATGTTTGAAATTTTTGGTTTGTACGCAAATAACATAGTTTGATGTTGAATTTAAAAAAACTACTACGATACCTACCTACTTACGACCTTTTTTTACTTATTTTAACATAAGAAGATATTAACTTCCTTTTTTATAATTGGCGAAAAACCATTTCTCTTCGTGTATTTAATAACCCGTAGAGGATAATTATTATTGTAATTATATATAATAATATATAGCCGTTTTTAGTTCGAATGGCATACATATAGTTAGTTATAGATGATCTAATCCGATCATAACCTAAGGTTATTTTGAATATATTCAAGAGGTTAAAACTATAAAACAATAGTTAGTTGTACCGTTTCATTTTGTATTCTTCAGCAGCTGCAGCATCCAATCACTGAAATACACGAAAGTATTAATATACTACTATACTTCATTTCTTCATTTGATTGTCTCGGCTTGGCTTGGCAAGGTATAAAATACCCGCCCCCAAAAATTCTCGTAATATTATTATTACGACTGATTGGATGTATAGAGTCGATGTTCCTGCTCCCTTTATGCTTTTCAAGTTAACCAAATGATAGCGCGATCTAAAAGCGTTCAACGCCATCTATGAAAACGGTAATAAATTGTGGAGGAAAGAGGAGAAAATTAAAACCTATGTGGCACAACACATCACCATTGTAGTAAATAGAGAAAATAAGCCTAATACTATCTAGTAACTAAATATTGATCAAACAAAAAATATTCTAATTTGGTGCACTTTTTAAACGATTTTATATCATTAATTATTATTTTAATTACGTATAAATTTATAAATAATAAATAATTATCATTTAGAAAATATATATAATCAATTATACTAACAGTATAATAAACTTGATTTAAATATTCGTGCTACGAACAATCTCTACGAATTTAATAACTCGTGTAGCTATTTCGTAGCAGTTCCTACAAACAACATAATATTATGTAGCGTTAACAAAAAATTTGGCTTCTGATTACTTTTTTCTTTATAAAATAATATAAACGATTGAAGTAACTTTCAAGAAAATATATTTTTAATGTATGTAGTTGTATCTAAAGGCAGACAGCTAATAAATAATATGCTTCATGAGTATTAGTACACTAAACATTATACTTTTCAGTTTTGCTTTGATAAATAATTATGGTAAAAAAAACTAGTTATTTACGGTAAATATAAATAATTATTATGAGATTTATTAACCAGCAAGTTATATTTGAACCCATAACGATCGCATTAGTTCAGGTAGTAGGTAATACCAATAGATATATACAATGATTACGATAATAAGTAATATAGTAATTTACGTATGTTTGATTTGTTTCTTAATATTCTTCTTAATCATCGCTTATTATATCAAAACTGAAGAAAACATACTTATTTTTTTGTCCTGTATGTGATGTGTCACTTCGGTGATTCTGCTTTTACTCGTGGTTTCAAAATATTAATAACGCCATCTATGAATCCATTGATGACTACTATATTTAAAATTTCTACTGATATAAAATAATATTATTATATAACACAAATTACAGGTAGCTTATTTGTATGATGTATGCTATTATTTTAACTTATATTATTATATATTTTATTTATATTGTAATTTGGTAAATATATTTTGTTGCCTTAGCAGAAATATTATCTCTGATAATTATTTTAAATTAAGACAAAAGTTATGTCCTTAATTTATAATATATTTTATAATATATTCCATAAGAATATTATTTTCATTTAAAAATCGTTACAGTAAATTGTTTTCTATACCGATGTACAAATTAATATATCTTTGTTATTTAAATTATAGTAAATGTCGCTACAAAAAAAAAACGAATACCTGCTTCTTTAAATTTAAAAACTAAATTGTACTACGTCTTATGTATGTAAGGGTATAACTTACTGCGTAGCTGCTACGTAGCAATATAACGCTGCCGTAGCATAAGTCCTTTTATCTAATGAATGGCAAACAAAGAAGAGAGAGAGAGAGAATCTATATATCTGAAAAGCATACTAGAAGCTCATTAGATAAGCAGGAATCTTATGGGCCTAACTTTTCATATTTAAAGTACATGAAATATGTACATTTTGCTATATAGGTTTATTCAGAAAATATTAAATAGAAAGGAGGTCACTTAATTTTACTAATCAATAGTCTACCTCATGAAATACATAATATTTTCAATTTCTCTCTCTCGACGACATAAAGCGCGGCGTTGAGTTCCGCAACTCAACACCCAATGCCTGAAGAATATTTTCGAGTGTTTAACGGGCACGCAGTATCATAGCACTAGTGTCCCATTTTCACTCTGCCTACCCTGCCTACTATATGCGGGATAAAGCGTGAAGGTAAAAAAAAATAAAAACAAACTGCCCATATTAAAATGAAACGTGCATTCTATGTCCATTTTTTATATTGTATGTTTGTTTTTAAAAAGTTAGAATTCGTTTTATAATATTCTATGAATGATAATAAACTTTGATATTTATGTTATATACTAATTTTCTAGAACAAAATTATACTATCTTTATAAGCATAGGTTTACTTTTACAATTGAAATACTCTTTTTACTATAGAACTCTTAATAACCAGAAATTGTTACCAGGCCCTGTGGCGCAACGGATAACGCGTCTGACTACGGATCAGAAGATTCCAGGTTCGAATCCTGGCAGGGTCGATTTGTATTATTTGTACTATTTTTTTTAATAACTTTTAAAGGTTTTTGAAATTGCAACTATGAGATTTTAAAAATGTTTCGTATGAAAGGTTAAGCTGCTATTTTTTAAAAGCTTTTTAGAAATTATACCTCAAATTTTAAGTTAATTAAAACCACGTTTTGTCACATTTTCTCTTCAGTTCTAGCTTGAACTTGGAAGAGACATACACGTTATAAATCTTCAGTACGTTTTTTAGTTTTTTTAGTTTTCTTTTTTAAACTACAAATGTTTATCTTATGTAAGTAAGTGCATTTGCTTAGTACGTAAAATGTTTTAAGTTATGCTTTCCAAGATGTAAGAGCAGTGCTAGAGATCAAACCATGACAAAGCGAGACAAACGTATTGCGCCAGTTTCGTTAGTTAAATATATTTTTCTATAGGCTAGATAGATGTACTATATATTGCTTTCCCCCTTAATTAATTTTTGCTGTACTAGTATTTGGTTACACTTTCTATACATCGTACAGTTCCCCCATACACATGACGTCATAAACGTCTAGACAGCCTTATTGATTTTCATTTAATGCGAAAAACATAGATTTGCGCTACATCCGTTCCGTTCACCCAATGACTTAATAACATTTATTGTTATATCTTTTTTAAGTTATGTTATCCTGGTAATATGTTTCTCGAAGTTGTTTTTTTTTCTTCTCATTAACCTAATTAAATTAGATAGATAGAATAAAAAATGTATACATATTAATTAAATGACTTTTTTTATGTTAAAGTTGGTTTATAAATGTAATTCGAAGTTGTTCGCATAATAAATTGAATAGAGTATTAAATAAATATTAAATTACTCATTAAGAAAACGTATAAAAATTTTTACGTAGCGGGATTAGAACCAGATTCCCTAAGTGTGGAAGGAATAAATAACACTTTAAAAATGTTTAATAATATATATTTTTTTTTTACAAACGTGTATTAAGCCAAACCTGCTGTTGTAAAACATAATAAATAAACAATAGATTTAGGATTTAGGATTAAGGATTTTTATGGCTTTTTAGATTTGCCTAAACACGTCGTGTTCATTACTCGTGATACAAAGCATGTTTTCATTTTTTAAAGTAATCGTTTAGAAGATAAGATAAGATAAGATAACCTAAGATTTATGTACTAATAACATTAATGAACTAATCAGCTACACAAAGCTACGTACCTACGTAGCTGCTACGAGCACCTACGTTATCTATATAATTTTATTAATTTGAGAAGGATTTTTATAATAATAGCGGAAATAAAAAAAACCTACCTTAAGTTTATATAATTGAGAAGTATTTTTGAAATCATGATTTACAAATACTTTTTTTCTTCTTTGCTTGAAAATATACCTAGCAAGACACAATGGAAATCTTTTTCTATCGAAGATGGCTTTCTTAACATATCAACTCTACAACTCTATATATAATAGAGTTGTAGAGTTGATATGTTCTGAAAAAAAATCGAGTTTATACGAACAATATTTTAAGACAAGGCTTGACTCGATTTTTTTAAAATATTTATGGACCATGGTAAATTAACAACGTGCAATGTATAAGAGGCATAATTCAGCTTTTGGTCATTTCTTTTATTCAGCCGTTTCTTGAACCAATCGAAGCTCCCGAGTGTTCTTTATTCAAAAGTAACAAAGAACCTAGCGCTGAGAAGTCCATAAAATATTTTCATCATCCCAGAGTAAGTCTTTTTCTTACTTTTGCTCTAAAAGAATAGATAGAGGCTCCATTCCTAGCACCAGTGTTAGAAGCCGTGGTATCAAAACACATACTCCTAATATTTTCACATAGATCCCAATTCATTATAGTTTCAAATACAGTCGTTGCAGCTGCCTCTCCCGTTTCTCTCTCGATAGAAACAAAGATTTATATGCTTTTATTATCTCTGTGGTATTTTTTCCGCGGGAGCGATGAACGCCGCGATATGCCGCTTTGTTGTACATGTTGTTTATGTCTATTTTGTATATAAGATGTGTAAATTTCCTGTGCAATAAGGTATAAATCAGCCTCACGCTGTGCCCCGCACACAGCATGGTAGGCAGAGGGAACCTAGTGTTAAGACACTCCGTTCCCCACATTCCGCCGAGTTCTGGAGGCATTGTGTGTTGAGTATATTGTGTTGTATAAAGTATATTGTATTGTATTGTATCACAACTCTTGCTATTTTATGCTCTTTTTGTTTTATGGTACGTAATGGGCCTCATCACCGCGGCCAAAACTGCAGACAATATACAAAGAGGCTCCGTTTATTTATGCTATCCCGGTAGTAAGGTTCGCAAAAGGCCTCATCACCGCGGCCAAAGCTGCAAACAATATACAATGAGGCTCCGTTTATTTATGCTCTCCTGATAGTAATGTTCGCAAAAGGCCTCCTCACCGCGGCCAAAGCTGCAAACAATATATATACAATGAGGCCCTGTTTATTTATGCTATCCCGATAGTAAGGTTCACAAAAGGCCTCATCACCGCGGCCTTCCTTCCCCTCACTCAATAAATAATAGTTGTCATAAATAAATAATAATAATAAACTTACACGAAGAATCTATGTAATTTTTATACCAACCTCAGCTTATAGATCATAAGGATTCAAAATAAATAAAGTAAATAAACAAAATAAATAAAGCTGTGAAAAAATTGGCGATGTGGTAACTAAGCATTTTTTTTATTTTTTTTTTATTAATTAAAACTAGCGACAAAACTTGAAGAAACTACAGAATTATTTTGCTTATGCTTAATCAAAATTACTTTCGTGGTCTAATAATAATTTTAATATTTTAAGGGCAACAAATAACATCTTTTACATTAAAATTTAAAAAAAAATAATTAACGTAATTTTATTATGAGTGAGCTGTTTCACTAAAGCCGGACGGGGCCCCTCAATAACATAATAAATAATTAATATATATATATGATACGAAAAAGCTTTGCTTTTGCTTTGCTTTTATTTTATAATCTCCTAGTAGCTAGGTTTCTAGAGGGCCTCCATTCCTCGGTGAACAAACGAACGGGGGCTTCAAGGAGACGTTGTTTGTTTTATGTTGTCTTGGTAGTTCGATTTGCAAAGGGTCAGTCACTGAGGTTGGGCCGGGCCTTCTTACTAAGTAAGTAAGTTTCGTTAATTTTATTTAACCTAAGAGCCTAAGAATTATGTCCAAAATTTATGAAATCTATCTTAAGAAGGTCCCACCCAATCAATACCAACACTATTTTGAGTCATATAATAAAAAAGACATAAAATTTGTAGCTAAAGTTAATATTTTACTAGTACGGTCTTTACATGTTTATTATTAACATTTTGAACTACCTGTAAAGTAGTTAGTTAGTCAAATAAATCACTGTCAGCTGATTAGTTTATTAAATATTTATTGTGTCTTAAAATTATTAATTATTTAATAATAAATATTAATTGAAGCCAGTCGTCGCGCAGGGACACAAGCGTGCGACTGTAAACGCAATTGCGGGTTCAATTCCCACTTTGAAATATGAAATATTTTATTTAAAATTCGTCGTTCTGGTATCGAAGTAAAGCGCGGCGTTGAGTTTCGCCACTCAACCAACACCCAACGCCTCCTAATTCGGCGGAAAGTAGGGAGCGAAGTGTCTTAACTCTATGCCTCCCCTGCCTACCCTGCTACATGTCGGAATACAGCGTGAAACTAAGAAGAATGGGAAAAGATTAATTGCATCTCGTTTTCTGATGATTCGCTTATAGGTATATTTTTTAAACTATTATTGTTAAAATACCAGGAAACGGAATGTTCTAAATTAATTTAAATAACAAGAAAACAGAATATTGAATAGACATACCGGATGGAGTTTCGTTCCATCATATATAAAAAAAAATAAGCTTTATCAATACATTAATTAATTTAAGAAGAGAGTACTGAGTTTCATACAGCTTTTTCACATTTTTCAATTACTCTACATTAAGGACAGATAAAGAAGGCATCTGTTTCACAGGTACACGTTATAACACCCCCTTTAGACCTTATCAATATATACAAGCGAGTCACTCCAGCTAGAGTGTGGTCATATCGATTTAGAGCTTTCACAACGTTATGTTCTCCTAGTCACTGACATGAAAGGTTTTCCTTAACCTATCCTTCCGTAAATTTTTCATATCCTTCCTTGAAGGACTTTCTTTTTCTACACTTTTTTTACTTACTTATTAATTAATAAAATTAATTTCTAAAAATATCTTACAGGAAGTACTCAATAAGTAAAATAAATAAATAAATTGTTCCTTTTATTTAAAAAATATATATTTTTTAGTTTTTTCTATCAATTTTTTCTAACAAATTTATTACATCATTAAAACAGAAATAATTATACTTAAAATACGGGTCCAAAGAGAATAACAATAGTCAAGTGTTTTTTTATAGAAGAATGTTTCTTTTCGAGTCTTGACAAATAAAATAAAATAAGCTTCACGCTGTATCCCGCTTAAAGCAGGGTAGGCAGAGAGAACCTAGTGTTAATAAGTAAGACTCTCCGTTCCCCACTTTCCGCCGAGTTTTGGAGACATTGCGTGTTGAGTGGCGGAATTCAACGCCGCGCTTTGCCTCGACACCAGAGCGAAGAAATGAAAATATAAATTGAAATAAATATTTTTTCCTCGACTGGGGATCGCACCCACAACCAGTCGATTTTACAGTCACACACACACAGTTATGACAAATATTTTTAATATTTTACTTTTATTAGTTAACAAAAAGTACAACCACTTTTTATTGAAGAAAAAAATACGACATGATGTGACATAATTAATATTAAAATATTTTAAAAGAAAAAATTACATTTCTTACCACAAATGACATGTACGTCAGTAAATATTGTTTTTTTGGATTATGCCACTTTTCTATTTAACCGACGACTTTTATTTTCAATGAGCGCAATGTTATTGTTTCTGTCCCTGTCTGATTTGATATCTCTCTCACTCTCTGACAACTCGCAAAAATATAGTAGTACAAGGGTGTTCACTACTGTGCATTTATGATCGCCTAGTAACCTGCGTTGCCTGAAACTTCCGTATATCCTCTCTAAAATGAAATGACGGATCCGAAATGATGCACGGACTCGCTCGTATTTGTTTACTTAACTTTACCCGTATATTGGGGAAATATGTTTAGTAGAGACGAATGAAATGGACTAGGTGTTGAATAGGTTTTGAAAGCTAGATTAGTGCTGTTTGATTAAAACCTAGAGATAATAATGCATAATGGCAGGGACTGGCAAATACACTTATGGGGTAAAAGCGAGTGATAAGAGAGCCAAGACCTTGATGGTTTATCTGGAGAACCCAAGCACTCATCCAACAGTATCAGTGATACTGAAGACGAACATGAAAAAACCATTAGAATATATATAATACATATTATTAATAAAATAAAAAAAACACGATTTTATCCACGCTCCGCACTATTTCTACGTATACTTTACCACCCAACCCACTTACGGCGATTTTTCGAGGCATTGCTTGTTGAGTGGTGGAACTCAACGTCGGGTTTTGGAACGTACGTACTCAACCAGAGCGAAGAAATGAAAATATTAAGAAATAATAATTCATGCCCTCGAGTGGGGATCGAACCCACAACTATCGCGTTACAGTCACACCCTGCGCCACGACGCGGCATTGAGGCACTCAGTCAATATCACTAGTCAATATCACTACAATAGGCACTGAGGTACTCAGTCAATATACATTGACTGACTGACAATGTATATGTGTGAAAAAATAAATGATATACTTGATCCAGTATATGACGTTTTATTTTAGTAATTTATAGAGGTAAGATTTTTTCAAGATTTAATTAAATCATTTAATAATTAATTGTGAATATACTAAAAAGTAAGATTGATGAGATTTGTTAGTTGACTCAATATATTACGAAATATCCGTACGCTTGCCGTTGGAACGGCCGGCGTAGCATATTGTAATAGCTGCATCTCGATTATAGGAGTAATCAAGAGTGCAATTTGAACAGAGATAGCACTGTTTTCGAATTGCCGCTACAAACTGAACAGTATTTATTAGTTTACTGTCCACCCCTCATCCCTCATGCAGGTGGGCTGGGGGTGGACGGTAGTGTGAACCTCGTACCAAAGTGCTCCTCGGAATTTATGTTCTCCTAGTAACTGGGTTCGAAAGAGGCCTCTAAGGCCTCGCAAATAATACTTTTTCATTGGACTAGCGACGGACGGGAGTAGTGGCAATCAATACAATTTTCACGTCACGAATCAATAAGTTTGTCTAGACATCAATGACGTCGTAAGTACGACCTACATGTAAGCGTCGGGGCCGTTATGCACAAGTGTGCATGCATGTAATACATGTCGCGTCGCATTTCGCCGTTAAATAGACTCAACTATATATAACATACCTAACCTAAGTTCAATACATCATACTTTCAATGCATTATTTTAAGTTGATTAAAATTGAGGCTAGTCCCATGACTAGTGGCACATATTGTGCCCCTGCGCCATCGCAGGGGCACAAAATGTGACTGTTAACGCGATTGGTTGTAGGTTCGATCGACATTCGAAGAAATGAAATATTTACTTAAATTATATGCCCATTTCTTCGCTCTGGTAAAGAGGCACTGAGGCGCGGCGTTATGTTCCGCCACTCAACACGCAATACCCCCAGAATTCGATGAAAGTGTCTTACATTACATTAAGTTCCCTCCCTCTGCCTACCCTGCTGTGTGCGTGATACAGCGTGAAGGTGAATTATTTTTTATTATTTGAATATTAGTGTTAGTATGAAAACTGAGAATTTGTATATTATAGAAAAAAATATTAGAAACTTATAGTCGTATATGTGGTTTATTTCATACAAAATGAGTGCATTCGGCCGCAAACTTAAATTCGTTATATTTTTTTATAAGTTGTACTTCCCGTTGACCTACAATCATAAAATTGATAACGCAACCTACTGTGCTTTTCCGACTCGCATTTGATCGGGTTTTTTTTAAATTACTATGGACAGGCATGATCTTCGCACGGGTGCAATATACTAATGTGGTTGGTATTGTACATTTTTCATTACACAAAAATAATGTATAATTTTTGTGTAAAGGATAAACTGAAACATTTTGAACATTTTCCGTCGATATCAATCAGGTAGAATAACATTATATATTAATATGAATTTATTAACCATAAGATAAGAATATTGATATTTATTATTTATTTATTTATTTATAGACTAATAGTATAAGAATAACTTTTGTTACGGCCGTAGCTGCGCAGTGGTACAAGCGTGTGAATATAAACGCTACAGTTGTGGGTTTGATTCTTACTCGGGAAATTAATTATTATTTAATATTTTCATTTCTTAGTTGTGATAAGAAGGCAAGGCGCAGCGTTGAGTTCCATCACTCACCACACAATATACCTCGAAAATTCGGTGAAAAGTGAGAAACGGAGTGTCTTAACACTAGGATATCTCTGCCTATACTGCTATATGCGCTATATACGGGGGACCAAAGAGCGAATGAAGGTAATGAATGATACCTTACCTTAGTACAATAATACACACATAGATTACTTTCCAGCACTTATGTCTTCCTAGTCCATCTACCTGTAAATAGTTGCAGAATTAACATAATGCACGTAACAAAACGAACTTTTACCGTATTTATTGTTTCTATCCCTGTCTGATTTGATATCTCGCTCACTCTCTCACAACTCGCAAAAATATAGTAGTACAAGGGTGTTCACTACTGTGCATTTATGATCTCCTAGTAACCTGCGTTACCTTAAACTTCCGTAATTCCGGAATGACGCATCCGAAATGACTTTCACGGAAGGAGGGAGAAAGAAAGCCTTATTTTTTTTTAATGGTCGATAAATGTAAATAAATTAATTATACGAAGTAGTAGTATCTCTCTCTGTCTATATATTATAAAATAAAGTCGCCCTCCGCCTCTGTCTGGCCTTTCTAACTCTTCTTCTTCTAAACCACCCAACAGATTTTGATGCGGTTTTCATAATTAGGTAGAGTTTATTATATACATATATTTTAATGTAATTTGACATAAATATAAAAAAATAAATAAAAAAAAGGAATTAAAAAAAAAAAAAAGTAATTTGAATATTTTTTTTTATTGTGAGGGTCCATAATGGTATCCTTTTAAATACTTTATTAATTTTCTACGTTAAACAAACATAAAATTTGCTATTTACACTATTTCGAAATTACGAATAATTTTAGAGAAAAACGCATTTAATTGTGGACACATCACGACGGCTATAAGCCGCAGTTTTGGCTCATGTTTCAATCAATTATCCCTTACTCTCAGCATATAAATAAGTATATTAGTTGTCTTGGCCATTAGGTGTTGATCAAAATGCCCTTTACAGAAATTTATAAATAATTTATAAAAAATTACATTACCAAAAAACTCCCTTGCGTCCCCCGCGCCCCGCGCCCTTTTGCACTGTAGGTTTAATTAATACTTTTAAATATTTATTTTACGTTGATAATTACCTTAAATACCGTATACCCTAAATATTTTTCTTAAAATACAACAAATTTTGCGGGCAAAATCCAGTCAATTCGACTGCCGCAAGGCAAGATTCCCGCAGGGGACGCCCTTACTTAATGATGCCGTCGTGACACAGTGGCACAAGCGTGTGACTTTAAATGCGACAGTTGTGAATTCAGTTGCCACTTTGGAAAAAGAGACATAATTTACTAATATTTTAATTTCTCCATTTTGGTAAAAAGGAAAAGCGCCAAAGCTACTCAATACGCGATGCTTTGAAAGTTGCGCGGAAAGTAAAATCGACATTATATGATTATAATATAGATCGAGATTTCAATATTTAATATTCATTCTCCAATATAAGTTGAGACTTATTCAAGCAGTCATGTAGTTCTCGCAATTTCTGTATGATAATTATAGTTAGTTCTGTATATTTGTGTAGCAATATATATATAATCTATATTTTATTTAACCCGGAATTTTTGCGGAATTTATATGGGAAAAATTACGTTTGCAGTAAAATATGAAATAACTAAAAATTTTCCTATTTAATATGACAATTCTGGCAAGCAAAACCAAATCAATTCCCAAAAGACTTAAAAATCTATAATTATTTAGTGCACAATAAATAGTATGGATAATCAAACTAAAAAAATAATGCATTTATAGGGTTCTTTCTTTACCTCAAAAGGAAAAAAACGGAATCCTTATAGGATCACTTTGTTGTCCGTCTGTCCGTCTTTAATTGTCCATTATAAATGCATAACGCAGGCTATAATCAGCTGTATCGACTCATGTCTCATTTATGCCTTACTCTCAGCATATAAATAGGTATGTTAGTTAGTTACTTTGAAGTACTTTAGAAGATGTAATACAGATTTAAAATTACATTACTAAAAAATCTTTGCTGCGATATGGAACCCTAAAATGCAGTTTTCAGCAGCTTGCAGTTTGCATTGTATTTTGGCTAACCACCTTTGTTATATCGTAACATGAAAATAATTCAGATTAGTAAATAATTAATTGAGTAGTTTAAGAGAGTGAAGCTGCTAGTGGGTCGCTAGTAGTTTAAATAAGTCCTTTTTGATGAGTATGCGAAATGAGTGAAAAAAATTAAATCTGTGTCTCCTCTCTCTTTCTTCTTCTTTCTTAAAGATGCAGAATTGCAGTCACTTGTGAAACGATCTACTAGGAATACATGAAATAGTAGAATATAACTTTGTTATGCACCAGGTTCGCAAACTAATGAAACTTGCACTTGTGTGTGTTTCAGGTACAAAGAGACGAACGAGATCGATGATATGCGCTAATTGAAAATGAAAGTGCAATCGATCTGCGCGTCCTCTTTGTAAAGTGCTGTACAAAGAAATACCTACATCTTGTATGAAAAATACGGTCTGCACTCTATTCATTTCATAGAATATAGAATATAGTGCATTTCATTATATAGAGCATATATTATGCACTTGTATTATAACACACTACTATTCATGATATATGGTCGTAAAAAATATAAATTAAATTACAATATAAATCAATCAATGCTTCATTATTACGTGAAAATGGTTTAATGATTTAGTTCGTCTTTTCATTTATTTCATAGTTGCGCAGGGGCACAAATGTGCGATTGTAAGCGGGACAGGTTGGGTGTTCGATTCCCACTGGAGAAAATGAAATATTTAATGTTTTTATTTCCTCGCTCTGGAATACCAGACATTTCAACCACCAGATACCAGAATGAGAAAGCGATATTTAGGTCATTTCACTGTTTCACGCAAAAAAACGTCGTTTTGAAGAATCAATAATTTTTTAATGTTACTCATTTAGAAAAAAAAAATAGTTCAATAACAAATCTATATAAACACGAAGGTATTCTTTTATCTGGTTTAGACTCGATAGAAAAATATTCTGTATATATATACAAGAAAGTAATCAGTACCTATGTATTAAAAAGTTAACAAATGGTATATTATAAATAAATTAAAAAAATTCAATTAGCTTTACGCTTTATCCCGCACACAGCAGGATAGGCAGAGAGAACCTAGTGTTAAGACACTCCGTTCCCCACTTTCTGC
>DWAL01000152.1:0-13810 GCA_018230405.1 Heliconius hortense
TAATAATGGTAATACGAGACAATATACCAAAAGCTGTCAGGTAGAAGTACTTCCTAATTCCATTAGAGCTAAGGCCCAAATAATACGTGACGTTTTGTTATTTGTAAACAAAGAAATGCTGTACGTCGCTAAGATTAGTTAAGATTCAAAAATAGCCACAATGTTAAAATATAATATTCAGTTATTTTAATCTTAATTGATTTAAAAGAAGTAATATTATATGTTATGTTACCGTACGTGACATATAAATAAAGTAAAAATATAATATATTAAAATGGAAATTAATACATGTTTTATTTTGTCATAAATATATTAATGTGATAATAGATACTTGTCTTTGATTATCAAGATCCATTACTATTATTAGTTATTTTAACTAGATTTTTCTTGATATAAATATTTAGGCTGTTTTGGTAAACAAGTCTTGATTTCCAATTTTTTTTCAAAATTGTTTATTTTCGTTGTTTTCTTAAATATGAATGAAATAAATAAAAAGGCATTTGTAATCAGATATATTTATTTTATTAATAAAATACTCCTGAAATTGGCACCTTCTCTTACCTACAACTATTTACAGTTTCACTTAATTAAACTTAGTATTTGCCAAGCAAAATATAAATAACATCACAATATTTTATCCGCATAATATAATAACAAAATCTAGCATAAAAATAAGTTTTAAAAATAAAAGAAATATTCATAATCGTCCTTTAAAGTTAATAAAAACATCTTGTAAATGGCCACAAAACTATGTGCAATGTTTCCGAACGATGCAAATAATTAATCGATAAAATGAACAAAGTAGTCTTCATACAATGTCCTCCGTCGTCAGGTTGGCTGTTTCTCAATAACCTGTGGCGCTGAGATGTTATTCTTCAATGAATCGCCAATCTGCCCCAATCCATCACTATATGCCATCTGTACAGGTGCTCCACATCCGGTCCGATGACAATTTCTCTAAGGCGGGGCCGTGCGGGGGGTCTTCTCTACCTTTGTTCGGTCGCGACACGCCTACCTCCTATCTCAATTTCAGGGTTTCATAATATTGCAAATAGCAAAATTTTCAGATCAAATACTTTATTCATTAGATAGACACTGAGAATACAATGAAATCTTAAAACTATGACACATCGTAATTTGGATTGGGGCCGAGAATATTACCTAACACATATAATTTTTGTATTCTACTTGTTAATTTTGATCTGTCTTCCCAAAATTTATTTAATCTGATAAAACGTTAAGAATTAAGATATATTTAAAATATAATACTGATCTCCTACGTCTACAGTGACAAAAGGTAGATCTTTAGGAGTGGGTGTGGCTACTTTTACATCAATATTTGATAATGATTAAAATCGCATCATATGCTTAATTATTCAAGAATGCCCTCAGCTCCTCCTCGGAGATGAGCTCATCGGGGAGTTCCTCCGCCAGCTCGCTCGGCAGCCCCAGCTTGATGGTGGTGCCGAACATAGCCTCGTATGGGCTGCAGTTGATGCGTGAGTTGTGCGCTCCGTTCATCATTAGCTGGACAAAGCGTATGCCTTCCGTCCAGTTGCGAGTGCGGTTCTCCGCCAGCCAGGAGCGCAGCATGTTCTGTATATCGAGTGTGGCTCGCGCGCCGTGGATGTGTGAGTGGCGGGGCGTGCCGTGCACCATCTTGAGGTCCGGCCACAGGCTCGCCATCTCCCTTATTATGCTGTTCGCGAACTCTCTGCCACGGCTACTCTGAAGTATGTTTGGGGCGCCGAACATCGTGAACACGTCCAAGAGAACTTGTGTTATCTCTTTTATCCTGTCGGTCTTGAGAGGACGCATCTGAACAAACTTCGTGACATGGTCGCGGTAGACCATGATGAATTTATATTCGCCATCTTGCTGTGAGACCATGTTGATTATGTCAACCTGTCCCCTGGAGTTCATCTCAGTGTTCAGTATGGAATTTTCCGCAGCGCTTTTTCGGGAAGCATTGTGCCTTTTGCCGCAGGTCTTGCAGAGGCTCAGGTAAATCCCGATCATCTCGCGAGTAATATTCTTGTATTTTGAATGTATTGTCTTTTCCATTTTGTTTCTCCCTCCATGACCTATGGATACATGAGTTTCATGTAGAATTTCAAAGATTTCCTCAGTGTTCACATAGAACTTTGCCACACTGCCCTGCTTCGGGGGCGCGATCAGCTTCTCTCTTTCCATTACATCGCAGTAAACATCATATCTACGGAGACGATGGTAATCTTCCGGCTTCTTGTTTTTGTTTGCCTTCGAAATTTTGACTTTTTGTATCATTTCCGAATATTGTAGTTTGGAAAATATCTTAGTATTTTGGCTTTTTGAAGCGATCAACTCATGGAGTCTTTTATTGAACCGATGGTTCATATCACTTTTGGTGTACTTCATGTTTGGGCGCACCAGGTACTATCCTTTGTTACAGAAATCCCTTCGCAGATAAACACGGCCACTAGCCTTAAGGTAGCAAGGCTGGACTGTGGGGATCGGCGCTTGTTGCCTGTATCGAGCGGTCCCCGGGCGAGGACGCGGCCGGAGCTGATTGGTCCAGTGTTATTGATGGAAATTAGGTCTTCGCGCCGCCGCAGTTCCAATAAGGCTCAAAACACAATTAAGCTTCTAGAATATTCCACGCCCAGTTTGGCTTATAACAATATTGTAACTAAATATTGTGTAACTTTTAAGATAAAAATGTAAGCAACTATTCTTGTGTAGTAAATTATTTAAAAGAGACACATTTAGCATAATTTTAGTGACAATATGAACAGAGCCTTAACTGAAAAATCAATAAGCTAGTTTAGAGTTTAGAAGACGCCATCTGTTGTGTACTTTTTTCAGTACAACTTCTCAATGCAGCAGTAGATGGCCAATCTTTATGACTTTGCTAACTTACTTCAGTGTCACTGACTTCCTCACTTACTTAATTTCTACTCATAATATATGAATTAAATTCCCAATATACGCAATTCCGATCTAAGAATAAATATTTAGTTTTATATATATTTCATTGCTTACATGATATAATTAAAATTGTAAAAAGTATCACAATACTTAAAATAACTAACTTGAGTTCGTCGTGGCGCAACGTCACCGTCTTACGCGACGGTGACGACGAAGGTTGCAGGTTCGTTTCCCTTTCGGAGGAATGAATTATTTTAATTTCTCCTCTCCCTACCCTGCTATGTGTGGGATACATCACGAAGCTACAAAAATATTTAAATAACTATTTTATACACATTTCAAACCAAACAAGACTTGAAATAAAACACATATATCCCTTAAAATCGTTTATTTTAATACTGTAACAAAACAATCACTAGTCGGCAGGCGGCGCTTGCCGAAAATACTTAATAGGAATGTTTTCTTAAAATAAGAAAACTTAATGTTTTACTTTAAATATTATATAGTTTAGTAAATATTTCAAAAAGCCCTTAGTAAATTGACATGAAACTGTTGAAGGCAGTAAGTAGTTTTAGATATATGAACGTTGTTTGTGTGTTCGTTTTTCTCTAGTTTTGGGGTCAATATCCATTTTATAAACTGATTTTAGAGATTTTGACCGGAAATTATCTTTTATACTTTTAAATTGCTAGCCACTGATCATATTTGGGTAACCGTGGTTGCTCAACGATGGATTCTGGTTAAAGAATTAAGCTAAAACAAACATATTCTTTTCAAAATATTTTGTTTTTCTTTCATAAATATAAGAAAATTGCCATATTTACCCCAAAACAAAAAAAAAGACAGATATTCACAGACAAAAAAGACTTCAATCAACAAGATCATAGTATCAAGTTAGAAAAAATAATAAAATTACAAACGGGCGGATTATCTTGAACATTTGAAATATTTTGTAAAATAAACATAGCCGTATATAATATAATAATAAGTATGAAAATATTTTATTCGTTGTAATTACTGTATTACGTACAAAACATAGAACAAGGGACGGTAGTGCGAAAAAATTGTAAAATTAATTAATTAAAAATCGCCTCTTCTAATAATATTTTTTTGATTACTACTCTACATTAATATATATTTTGAACATCACAAATTTTTGTACTAAAAAGAAAAAAAGGTTCCTAATCTTTACTTTGCCAAATGTCAGTTCCATCCATGTTCTACGATATAGGCTATAAATTTATAAAGTTGTTCGCGACTTTTTATATAAATCGATTATTTTCTTGAATTTTAGCTTTAAATTACATAATAAATGAATTATTTATTAGTTTTATAATTTAAAGGTAAAAAAAATTACAATTTAGCTTTTATTTATTCAAACAGAAAAAAATCGGATGTCTAAATCTTTTTTTGGCGCCAAAACTAAAGTCGCATAACCGTACACAGTATACATACAAAAAAAATACTTCAAAAGTATCACATTTCATACGGACAGTAGATAATTATTGTTATTTTTTTCTAATATTATTAAAATATAATGAAGAACGCAATAAATCTAATTTTAATTCAACAATCACATCACGATCATATCGTCATGTTATTTATTGAATGTCGACAATTTTATTTACTTACTGAAGCTTTTAATATAAAAATACACATTTGAAATGTATTTATTTTTCGTATTTCCTATTTTTTTTTAATATAAATATGTATAAATTACGTCCTCATTATATGATGTTGGGCCGCGAGGGCGGGCGACTATAGTTTTTATAAAGATGCAACACTTATCTCTGGAAATCGGGTTTTTCTAATAATTAAGCGCAAAATCATTTCTTGCTTTTGAAACATTTACCTAGCAGATACTAGAGAGAGAGAGAGTTGGGCGAATCTTCAATTGCAATTGACAACTAATTATTCGTTCCTACATAAGTCACAGTTAGCAATAATCTAAATTGATTGTTACACTACAATTAACAATTAATTAATAAACAAATCGATGGCAATATAAAATATCCCCAACTCTCGTAGATACCGTAATTATTAGAAACATCCACATTTCAGAGTTACTCGAAAGCAACTTATATGGTTTATAGTTATATATTGCTATAATTCATCTGTAGAATAGATGTTATTACATTTATAGATTTTACTTTATAAAATTGGACAAATCAGATTTTATTTTTGAATATAGCAACTATAAATGCAAACTTAATATGCAAAATGCTTCCTAAGTGCGGTTAAATTTATGTTTAATAAAATTTTACATACAGCTATGAACGTCTAGCACTGATATTACTTCTGTACTCAAAGTCGAAAGAATATAAATAAGTAAAAATCATGACATCACATTCCAATTTCAGAAAATACTTTTATAATATTCCTAATTATATAATTTTTAAATAAAGATTAAATAATTTATTTAAGTAGATTTTTGTATTGTAAACTGTTTTTTTTTTATTTCGACTTATATTTCTTTCCACTATAGTTGCAGAGTATATCAGAAACAAAGTGAACGCTCTCCGGCCAGCTTAGAGGAAACCAGAAGAAACATTGAAATACATACAGTAATAATAATATATATATTTCAAAAAACAAAATTTTCTCTACAAATAGCAAAGAATGCCTCGTAACCTAATATTGTATCACAATTCGATAATGCACTAGAAATGTATCTCACACAATCTATAAAGTTAGAATATCTACATTACTTATGTCTATGTAAATGGCTACAGAGATTCGGGGCTAAATACAATAATTAATAATAAAAAAATATTAATAATAATTAATTAATTAATAAAAAGAAAAAAAAAATACACAACCCACATCTCTCTACTTATGTATGTACGTACTGTTACACTAATCTCCAAAACAAAAATTACTAAAAAAAAGAAAAAAAATAATACAAAAAAAAAGTTAAATTAGACAAAGCAAATACCGTAATAGCCCTTACCGATCATTTGAGCCTTAGTCTAGATAGTCTTGCATAGTCTATTCTCCCTTGATGATATCCAGTATGGATACATAGGATCCCGTTAGGAAACCTAGGATACCGAAGAAAACTAGGAACATATTCTTCCATAAAACCCAGTTATACCGTCCTAAGCCGTTAGGTCTGTCCCAAAAAGTAACAGTTTCAATAACAGCAGGGAAAATAAGACCAAGGAACGACAGACAGACGGCACCGACAAGCGAAATAAAACCTCCCAAGTTAGGAATAGCAATGGCCGCTCCAAGAGTTAACATAATAATTGAAATTCTTATGCTGTATTCGGCAATATTTTTCTTAGCACCAAAGAAATGACGTACATTCTTCCAAATAATCTCCATAGGTACGTAGAACTGGAGGCTGTATGTGAAGAAAATGGCGACGGCTATCATAAGTTTCACGCTTTGGCCCAATCTGGAATGATAAGAGTTGTTTTTAAGTAAAATAAGTGATGCCGTTGTAGGGTAGTTACACAGCGTGTGTTTGTAAGCAAGACGGTTGTAAGTTTCAATTCTTATTCAGTGGAATTAATTATTTCCATTTCCTTGCTTTGGTAACAAGACAGTGTTTACTTCAACCAAAGTTTTCTATAATTGGGTGATGCATAAGGAAGTGTCTTAACACTAGGTTCCAACTGTCATCCCTATTATATGCGGAATACAGCATGAAGTTAAAAAGAATAAAATATTTGTGAAAATATTTTAAAAAAATATTATAAAAATTTCATAAAATTTGATAAAACTATAAGTATTTGTTGTTGTAAAATGGTTGTGGTTGTAGGTTCACAATACACATCTTGCACAAGTATTCATCAATTATAGTGGTTTAATTTGAATAGATCATTGTATAGAATAGAATACAGTGATTAGGGTTTGTAATATCTGTAATGATGGCTGTAGATTTGATCTTAATTGGGAGGAATCATTTATAATTTTTAATAATAAATCAGGAATTTAAGGTATTATACAAATACTCAAGTACCGGTAGTTTTTTTCTGTACATAGGTACAGTAGGTAGGATGAGAGAACCTAATGTTAAGACACTCCATTCACAATAAGAAACTTCAGTTCCTCACTTTTCGCTGAATAATGGAGACGTTTTGTCTCATTATCAAAGTGAGGAAATCAAATTATATTAAATATTACATATCCTCAAGTGGGAATTGAACCAACAATCTGTTGTGATCACAGTTGCACGCTTATGCCCCTGTGTGACCTCAAATTGTCTCCTGATTTGTTTAATTATTATAATGAAAGTGAAATGTTTATTTATTATAATTTAAAAAACATTTTAGATTTGTTAAGAATATTATCAGATAAGATACAACAATTACAATTATACTTACACTTCATTTTCAGGCAAGTTCAGAGTAATACTGCCCAAAGTAGCATCACCATATTTCAAGTAACCAAAGAATCCAACAAGCGCATAGAGAGACACCACAAAGAACATGCCAGTGTTTAAGACTCCAGGACAACCAATGAAGTGTGTTGGAGTCTTCATGTTGTTCTCCAAGGGCATAACAACACCAATACCTTCCAGTGCAAAGATGGCTGTTCCAAAGAAAGTCGGCAAACGGTCCCATCCAGCAAAAGGCTTACGTTCACTTAAACTAGGAATATCTTGGAATAAATAGTAAAAAGTTATTCCCATTCCCGTTCCGACTAATAAATTGGCAATCATGGAGAATGGCGCTAGATATTTTAGATTTCTGATCAGATTCATTAAAATCAGTAGCGGTAGAAGCATCACCATGTATATCCTGATGTCCACATCATGAGGGAGCCAGTCGCTGTCTTTTGAATAAAAATCTACAACTTGCTTGACATTCTTGGAGACAAACACAATGTAAACACAGCAACAGCCGAGCAGATCGATCACGAGGAACCAATTTACCATAGCTCTGGAAAAATAGAAAAAGTGACATTGAACTATACTATTGAAATTATCTTTGAACCCACCCATGACTTCACCCACTTAAAAATGTTTATATAAATTGTAGCCTGTGTCATTTTGATTATTGAATAGTTGCATCTATATTCCTTCTCTAGCTTGTGCACAGAAGTGGAACATCCAACATCTATCCATCCAACTTTATGAGGACAAAGTTTCAGATTTATATGTCTATTAATAGCAATATAAATGTGAAACAATTAGATTACTTATAAAAAAGTAGACTCGTAAAATTATTTAAAATAATATTTTCTATATATCAAAATTATATTGTTTTGTGATATTTTTATTTGTGTAACATTTATTAGGTATACATTTTATAAACATACTTTAACTTTATACATGTTGTACGAAGGCATAATAATTGTGACCGTGTTATTTTCTTAGACTTAGGACAATATAATAATAATTGTTTTTAGGATAATTTTTATATTATTCCATATTGCAAACTTTGACCGAGAAGAGAGTAACTAATGTCCTTTTGTACTAATATGTCAAATTCAATAAAATGTAATGGCCTGTGACCATAGGTTATAAAACAAAAATATTACAGATTCCGTCTACACTATGGTTTATAGCCCAAGATCCCAGGGCTCAAAGACCTACGTCATTTTAACAAAGCTGAAATTTTGGAGACTATTACTCTAATATGTAGTTAAGACAGTACATTAGCACCTATAGATCAATCCGATGGCTCAATCACCCTCCCACATGAAGATGTACCTTAAGTTGGCGTTACCTCTGAAAAGGCCCCACTTTCAAGTCAGTAAGTACGCATACAGTGTTACGCTACGCTACATATTAGACTATTAATCCTCAAAATTTCGGCTTTGCTAAAATGACGTTGTTCTGGGAGCCCTGAGATCCAGTCTAATATAATTATATAGCTAACTCATGGAATGTAATAACGTATATAGATAAAAAATATTTTTAATAAAGTAAGCGTTCTATAAGTTATTGCGTTCATTACGATAATATGTTAAATATAAATTCACTATTCTAAAATAAACATGTGAATTCATATATTTTATGTTTGTAATATTTTATTTATCAGGTGAATATAGAATGCAATTCTTCAATGATAAAAAAATTGGATGGATAAATACTTATAAACACAAAATTCTATTTAGAAAACATATAAAAATATTTGGTGAACAACATAATACTATATTTATGTTTGATATTTTAGTAATAAAGAACTATTATTAAAAATGTCTTAAAAAATGCAACAACAATTTTATTACAAATAAGTAAACATAAATCTTACTTGGCAAGTCTAGAAAATTTGTGCACCGCAGGTGGTCCAGCTAGGAAAGCAGCTTCAGCTGTCTCTGCAAAACCTAACGACGGCTTCTGGATCCTTCTGCAGAGTTCGTGAGCAGTCTTCACGAGGACGTGGACGCAGTAGGTGCAGATACCGCCGATAAGGAACGTCGCTACCAGACCAAAGTATAAACCAGCGTTCATGTAAGCCATCGGCATAGCCAATATTCCACTACCCAATGATCCTTTCAGCAAGTGGATGAGGGTGTCCATGTCCCTAGAAATAGAAAAGAGAAGTGTCAAAATAATTGTTTTAGTAAACAAGTTCGCAACAAATAATTAAGAAGTCATTCAATTATATACTTTTTGTTTTAGCTCTACGCATCTCCTGTGCTTAACATAATAGCTTGGTTTTTGGTAGTGGCAAGAGGTTGCGTTCTGAGCTTTCTACCTTTCAGCAAAGCGCTGCGTTAGGTTCTGCTGCTCATCGGAGTATCTCTAAGTTTTGAATAAAAAAATAAAACTTACGACGTTGGATGTGCCAGCTTCCTATGTTCGAACGGGTTGTAAGTCTCATCCGCCTCAATATCGCGGCCCGGCATCTCCATGAGGGGCAGCGTGGATCCCGCCTGCTGTTCCACTGGGATCTCATTTGGATCGACTTTGTATCTGCGGAGCGTTCCCCGAAGAATGTTATAGCCAATGTCATCGTTTACTAGCGAGTGAATAAATATTGATGTTGATAGGTTAACAGTGAGTGGGTGGGTGGGTAAGAGTGTAGTTTTATTCACTATACTGATTTAAGCACAGGTATGTATGTGAGAACACAGAAAGCGTCACGTCAGAAGCTCAAAGGTGATTCTATTTATCGAGTGTGACGCGGTCATGACGAGTGTGACGCGGGCGCGGACTAGTTGCATGTTTGGGCTTTACTCGCGGTAGCATACCGCCCAACGCTGACGGCCCAACTGTTAATGGTTCGCGAATTCCCTATCAATAGTTAGTATGTAACATGTATTCTGTGTGAGTGTTTTGGGTGAAGTGTGATACATTCATTATGGTCTCGAAAATGTAAATATTTTTTTTATGTGCGTTTCACTCTATTAAGCCTCGGCATTTACAAAAAAGTGGCCCAACCGCAAAATTTAATACAGCTTTACGTTAACGTCTTTATGTCTATTAGCATTGTTTGTAAATTTTGAATAGCATTTCTACTGATCTCAACTTCGAATCAAGAGAGAAACTCGCATTGTAGAGTGATGGATGCGTGCAAAGGTACGAACAGGTACAGCCAATGATTTATTAGTCAGTAATGGACATAAAGCTAGATCAAATTTGTACAAAACAAAGATAGATTGAGAGCCAATCCCGAGCCTGAACAGAGATGGCGCACGAGAGCGCGGCGGCCGTCTTCCTCCGCCACTCTCGGGTAACCACATTTGCTTTAAACAATTACCAGTACCAAAATATTATAAATAAACAAAATTGAAACCATAAAATGGAATGATGTACCGGTGTATGAGTCCATTGCGAGATGGTCAGTCGTCGAGCGACTTTAATCTCGTGGAAGCAGCACACGTCTTCCCGGATCGTCTCCGAACGGCGGCGAGCGTTATTATTAGCTCGTTATAAGGAGCGAGTACTTAACAGGCAACATACAATATAAAATACCATTATACGACAAAACATTGTTCAATAAATACACGGGCCGGGGCGAGGCCCGAGGCCCGAGGCCCGCGGCCCGCTTGAGTAGTTCAAGCGGTACCATGAGAATACGGTACTTTATACTTGACAGTAAATATACTAGTCTTTTCAATGTCCTGTTGAACAAAAATGTCATTATTACACCAATAGATTTGTTCCGCATTCATCCATTAATAGATAATAAATCTAAATTTGCCAGAAAATATGATGTGAAGCTGTGAAGCATGCTAAGTTGATAATTTAAAGCAGAAAACAACAAATGTTCGGATGTATCAGACCAAACTGTTTATTAACAACACAAGATGGCGGTCAAAGCTGGTCGATGGTCAGTGGAGGATGCGTCCGCTCCAAAAGAAAGAAACATTATCACTTACTTGACCATAACGACATCTGAAAGGTCATTTTTAACTCCTTTTTTCTTGGGATCATATTCGGCTATCATCGGCCGCAATTGGGGTTTCTGGAAAAAAAGAAAAAACTATTGTTAGCAAGTGGCAAACAATTAAAGATAATAAATGAAGCATCGTGGCGCAGCAGCAGAGCGTGTAAGAAAATATATGTTATGGGTTCGGCTCCCACTCGGGGAATTGAATTATTTTAATTTCCTCGTTTTTGTAATAAGATGAAGCGCATGATTGAGCTCCGCCACTCAAAATGCTACGTCTCGACAATTGGGCTCACTAGGTTCAGTTTGTCTGCCCTGCTATGCAGGATACAGCGTGAAGCTCAAAACACGCAACAGACAAAAATATAAATACTCTTCGCATTTGCTCATATAAACGATTTGTGTCACATATTACGCGCTGCACTGTATAATGTTTCGCGCTGCAAGTCTTAGTGCAGGCCAAATTGATGCTAACAAACAGTTCAATTCAATAAGCATCGTCATTGGTTGCCTCATTTACAATTTATCTATTATTATAAACTAATTTAATATGTAAGCCGTAACTAGCGTGTTATCGCGACGGTTGTGGGTTCGATTCCTACTCAGGAAAATTAATTATAATTTATTAATACATATGTTCATTTCCTCGCTGCGGTAACAAGGCAAAAACGCGGCGTCTAGTTCTGCCAATCAGCACGCAACGCCTCGAAAGTTCGAGTCTGTCTGACTGTCTGTCTTGACACTAGTTCCCCTCCGCCTACCCTGCTATATACGGGATACAGCGTGAAGCCGAGAAATAATAATAATAATAATAATATAAACTTTGCACCAAAAACAATACGTAGTACGTTCCACTCCACCTACCATCCTAAATAGACATACTAGTGACGTCGTACGGCTCGGCCGCCGCGTACCGACCACGACGACCACGTGACCACTAATGTTATTTTTGTGAGCTAAAAATAATCGTACTCCAGCACACGAGTCGCGAATCTCCTCGGTTTTACGTTCACATTGTATACGCTTCAATAGCAAGAGAAATATTGGCATTCATCTTTATTTTAAAGCAAATTTAGTATATCAATTATGAAATATGTCAAAAAGAAAATGTAGTCATCAAAATATATATTGTTAATGTTTTAAAAAATAGCGTTACGACAGTTTTAATATTCATTTTGTTATATTAGGAGAAATATTAGTAAAAAATTACGTCTACTGTATTTACTGTGCTTTATTATGAACTGCTGTATTTTTCTAATGACTAATATTTATTCTAATGTATATTTATTAAACTAGTAATAGTGGAAAAAAAACTACTTGTTTTAAACAAATGTATATACAGAATATAATATAGACAATAATTATATAAATTTTCTTATTCTACTTAATTACGTTCAACGGCGTCGTTGCTTCATTTTTAAAAGAAGGGTTTCGAAATTCATAATTCAATTCATTGATATATTTGAATACATTGCATCGTTCATTTTAATTGAAACAGATTAGGGTTCATATTGGTCAGGGTGTGATTTCCTCGTGTTAATTTTAATCTATACTTATACTAATATTAAAAAGCAAAAGAGTTTGTTTAGTGGAACGCTAATCTGATAATGTACCTATTACTGATTCAAATTCAAACATTATTTTTGTGTTGGAAAGTCCGTCGAAGGTTTAGGTTATATTATAACACCATGTTAATTATTCCGATGAAGCACTTAGAATGAAAAAAGAAGAAACTGTAACTTATTTTTTTTTGACCATGCGCGCGCTGTTAGCTAGAAAATCTATAAAACTATAAAAATGTAGAAAAGCTGCAGGAAAATTTGTTGATTTGAAATTGAAAACTTTTAGTAGCTCTGTCCCGTATTTACATTTGAAATACAAAATAATATGTAATTTTAGAATTTACAAAATATATCGCAAAGGGTAGAGTTGGTTGAAGTGAACACTTTTGTTGACTGAATTACTGTGGAAAGTTTAGTATTTAACTATTTTACATACAAATAGCTAGAATAAATTAAATTTGTAAATGAAAAAAAAAATTAAAATGGCCAACAATAATTTATTTGAAAAATTATATATATTGAACATTCAATACATATAATTTTAAAACTATATGTTATATTTATATATTTAAATATTTATACAAGTACTTAATTCTTACGCATCATCTATTTCATTATTTAATATTTTCATTTCGTCGCTTTGGTAATTAGATAAAGCGCGGCGTTAAGTTCCGCGACTCTGTTGAGTCGTAATGACTCCAGAATTCTGCGAAAAATGAGGAGCGGAAATGCCGTAGGCACGTATTTATAAATAGCTCTCCAATAAGAGCAAACTCAAAATTATGATTTTTTAAATGAAAACGGCTCCTTGAATGGCTAAGATCGCTCTCAAGATAGATCTCAGAGTTGAGAACGGTTTATATATAATAGCCTTAATGACTCCGAAAAACTTTTCCGGTTCCCCCGGTTCCCAGGAACCTTCTGCCTATCCTGTTATCTGCGGGATACAGCATGAAGAAAAAAAAAAGAAAAAAATATTCCATAGAAAAAAAAACAGTATTTTAAATAAAACTATTTTAACCGGATTAATCGCGTATATTTTGTATGTTT